>BSBK01002231.1:10080000-10280000 GCA_027943335.1 Chamaecyparis obtusa
TTGGTTATATTTTGGTTTACTTATTTTATATACATTTGGATAGAACATTGAAATAATGTTTCTCTTCTTTACCTAGATTATCTAGTTTGAAAACATCCTTATTTTTGAAGGTAATTATTAATTGCATCTTGTCACAAGTATTTTGGTTATTATAAATTTAACATTAAATATTTTCTTGAGGTTGTTACAATCAATGAAGGGAAGTTATGTCAAGTGAAAAAATTAAATTTCTACTTTAGTGACCACTACAATCGTAAAATCCATGATAAGATTCATTTCATTTGAATCAAAAAATAAGAAAAGAGAAAATAGTGCTACGAAAGCTATATGAAAAGAAAAATAAATATCTTAGAGATTTTGAATTTGGAAGGATGTGAATAATTCTATCAAGGCTATATATGTCTAGTTATCAATAGATTAATGTTCATGAGGATTACAATAATAACCACTTCAAAATTATTGATGTTTGACTAGCAAGAGGAAATGTCTAGGTTACTTTTGCAATATGACCATCTACATTTCTTGTTATGATGGAACTAATATGTCTCAATATTTTCAAGTCAGAATAAAATCAATAGCACACACTCAAATAATACATATATGGTAAAGTAACATTATCCAAATGATAATCTTGTTTTCATTTTGAGTATGCTTTTCTTCCATTTGATCTAGTCTTGAGGGAGTCAACCAAATATTTATTGGAAAATACAATTGAAACAATTGTTATATTATCATTGATGTCAAACCTTAACTGGTGAGACAATTTCTATCTAGTAAAGTACCATATCTATTGATTGATGAAGAGGATTTGAATAGAGAACATAACAAGAAGACCTAGTGGAAAGGTTGAGTTATGAGAAACTACAATGGGTACTTGATTAGTTGGCACATTGGAAAGGTAATGTTTTGTTTATCTATGGCACTAAGTGAAGAAGTCAGTTGTTTTGAAGCATAGAAGAAATGAGGAAAGAAAGTCCGAAAGATTAGGCTTAACTGAGAAAAAGAGCAGAAGATTAAAAAACTTAAGTGTAAGCCGAGTGATGCTAGTATTGATTGAGTGCCAGTATAAGTTGAGAAAATATAGTGTTGACTGAGCATCAATAATTACTGAGTATGAGATAATAAACTAAGTGAAGACATTAATTGCCAAGAAGAACAGTTTTAGCGATGATCAAGTTATTCAGTTTTGACCAAGCATAAGAATACAGTGCTGTTTGGGTGACAATATTTATAGTTTGTGAAGAATTAAGATTCCCAATCGACATAGTTGAATTCTTGGAATATGTAAAATGTGTTGAAGATCAGGATGAATGACTTGGAACATTTAATGCATGGTAAACCATTTTTATGCTTTGATTCAAAGAGAAGTTTTGGGAAGTATCTAGAAGGATAAGAAGGAGAATGAAATGTTGGAAGGATTCGATGAATCTGACCTAAACCTAAGCTCTACAAAGATGATTAAGTGAAAAAAGATTAAGCTATCTAATTAAGGAGATATAAGGATGACCTAATTGGAGGTTATGCAATGAGGTTGATTATGTTGATTGGTGAACCTAAGCAGAAGGCTGAGAAGAGCTGAACAAAGTTGTGGTGATTTCTTGAAGGGTTTCCAAGCAGATCAGAGATGGATATGACAATGAAGGCCAGTCAGTGAATCATCATGTGAGCTATATTGGATTTGTATTTGCAATGTGAGTTGTATGTATTATATCATAACTTATTGTTACTTTCTAACCATTGTATCATTTGAAATCCTTTAATCAAATTTGACCTAACAGTCATTTGTAAATCCTTTAAACAAGGTGACATTCTAATGGGATGTTCTTAAGTCCTCTAACAAGGCCACTCTTGACAAGGTGATTAAATCCTTTAACAGGGTCACACCTAACAGTGTGTATTGTAACCTTTAACAGGGTTGGCTCCTCACAGAGCTCACTTCAGAAGAGTGAAAATTTGGTAGCATGTTACTGGTGGTTTTTCCCAAATTGGGTTTCCACATTAAATCCTGGTGTCATACTTGTGTGCATGTTATTTGATGTGTTATATTGTTAAGAATTTTATATTCTGTAAGTTGATTACTTTTGGACAGTGGACTGCAAGTTTATGTTACTGATTATATTCTATAGAGACCAAGTGGATTGTTGTGTAGATCTGAGTTGGTTGAAGTGTTTAAAAGTTCAATTGGCACATATGGACCTGAGGATAACTGATTCACCCCCTTCTCAGTTATTCTAAAATCATTCTAACAATATTTTGGGTTCTATGTGGACCTTTATCCTTGAAATGTTCAAAAAATATTTCCTAGGAGAGTTGCCATTTTTGTGTCTTGTACACATGTGCCATTTGAAAAAGGGACCCCACTTTTATTTTCTTTTTCTTTTTTTTGGCATTTTTCATTTTTTCTTGTATGTTTCCAATTTCTCCTCTTTGAGTGTTTTTGAGATTTTTTCCTCTATGGCCTTAATGTCTTAGAGTTGGTTAAATCTTGGTTGAGCTGAACATTTTGGGCCATTTGAAATCAAATTAATAAGATAAGGAATGAGATAAGTCTTTGTAATTTTGGGAAAACCAAAATGTAGGGGAATGCATTATATTGTTGAATTCTCAAACATGCATAAGCTGCTTGAAAACATGGCAATTCCCATAGGGCTTCAAAATCCCACCATCTTTGCATTTATGACTTGTTGTAACTCATTCTAACCCTAAAGCGGAAAAAATATTGTATAATATGGCTTAGGGTTAGGGATTTGATAATGTATGATTTTAGTACTTGCGGCATAATTGAGCTATAAGGGATTACAGATTGTAATCAGGTTGTAATCATTGGATAATAAAATATTGGACTCGCTGTTGGTGGATGTAGCCCAAGGATTGGGTGAACCATGTTAAATCTTTGTGTCTTGTGTTCTCTTCTGTGTGGTTTATTATTTTCTGATATTGGTTATATATTGGTAAGTATTGACCTGTTTACATTACTATCTCACACCTCTCACAAACTATAGTCCATAGATATGAGTGTCTCTTCTCCATTCAAATCATAACTCAAATCAGAATGAGCATTGTAGTTGGAAAGGTTCCTAGATGTTTGGGAGGGAAAAAATAGTATAAATATGCAACAAATATTTGATAAGGGCATTGACTATATCTCTTACATTATAGAAGGACTCAAAAGGGCTAGGATATGGACCCTTAATCTTGACATGTTCATGGAGGAAATGCAACCTAGAAAAACATTATATATTAATGATGATGAAGATTCTTTTGCAGTGTAAAACATGCTTAGCTTGTCTGGAGTTGATATGTCAATGGAAGATATTGCAGAAAATATAGCCCAAATCTATCAATTTGATTCCTATTCACAAGTGGATTGTGATAAGCCATCTAAAAACATCATGGAAATCCTTGTTGACAATGTGGAGGTTTATATTTTTCTTCCATCTAAGTGAATACCACCATCATGGTTGGCAGAAGGTTTTATGAATATAGATGTTGATTTGCAAGGGAAAGAAGAAGGATATTTCACTTTTACTTCATCACCCATAACTATTATGCCAGAAGTTATGCATTACTATGTTGATTATGGAATATCGAATAGTGGTATAGATACAAATTTGACACAAGAAACATCCAAAGTTGGGAATGAAAAAGATGAAATCCTACTATCACAAGTAAGTGAGATTTTGGGTTCCCAATAGGAAACGGTAATGACAAAATTCTCAAAGCTTCTCATTCACATTGTCAACCACAAACATGGTAGGGGGATGATTAGGGGATCTACTTGAGCTAGAAATCCCAATTGTTAGCATTTGATGATCATATTAATTTTCTAATGGAGTGAGAGTTGAGGAATAAAGAATTTGAGGACATCAAAGAAAGAAAGAAAGAGCAGATCAAAGAGAATATGGAAACACATATACTAGAAAAGAAAAAGAAGGATAAGGAGAGAAAAGAAAAGGACATTATGCACAATGAAAAGGAAAAGATGAAAGAAGAAGAGAAGAATAAAAAGGAGGACAAAGAAAAGTGAGAGAAGGGAATGAAGGAACACAAGGCATAGGAAAGGAGTCTTCAAGAGTAGGCAAGGGACTTAGCTAGAAAGAATTTGTTAAATGGTTCATCCACTCCCTTGCTTGAAGAGCATGGAATAATGTGGGATATGATCAACATAAACATCCTAAACTTTTTGATAGCTTATAATTTTCCACCTACTTCACCATCCCTTATTTTTTTTGCTACTCATAATTATATCACAGGGATCCTAACATATACTGCCAACATTGGATATTGTATTGTATTACCATGTGAAGTGAGTAGCAGCCAAAAAATAATAGGGTACAATAACATTGTTCCTTTTTCATCCTTAAGGGCATTTCCCACCTCACTGTCAACTTATTTTACTCTTTGGTTTAATTGACTTTGGGATGGTTTTTCTTTCTAATTTAGAGTGGCAGATAACAACCAAAAAGATGTGTTAAGAATATATGGATGTGACATAATTTTTTCCAAGTATGTTAATTTGGCATCATGTATATGTAAATACAATCTAAAACATGTAATGGGATGATTGAGCTAAGACATCAACAACTAGATGTACTAAATTTCAATACAAGAACATAAGTTTTAATATTTTAAAGGATTCATTTTTCCATTTACATATATAGGGGAGAGGAGCCAAAACATGTGCACCCTAACTTTTTGGCACCACAACTTTTTTTTAATCTACCACATAGACTACTAACCTAGCTACCCCAAATCAAAATTTACCATGTTGAGTAGGCAATTTTCCATGTGTTCCAATCTCATTCATCCAATGTGTCCATTTTATGCCATTTTAGTGCATCAACCAAAACATATGTGGGCCCACACACTATATTATCCCACCATACCATCTGAAGTGGATAGGGTGAACTATTGGCATTCCATCACATGGCCATCCAATCCACCACCTTAATTGTCATTACCTCTCGTCCACACCTTACACTAATCATTGCAGTCAAGAACCTTTTCAACATTAAAATTTGTTGCAAAGGTATCCCACTGACTCTGAATGGGGAAGTACAATAAATTTTAACACTAAAAGGGTATCAAAAGATTGCAAGTCCTAATTTCTAATAATGCAAAGCATATGTTCAATTGTTTAATCATACACTATTCCTTGTAGTGGCATTAACTATGCCTCACCTCTCCTTACTTGCACCTAAAGGCATACATTTCTCATCATTTTGGCTAAGATCAAGTGTATTTTTTGTTCTTATCAGTTTAATATCTACTTGCACCTAAAGGTTTGCATTTATAGGGAAAAATTCATTCAATACACCTGACTCCTCATGAATTCAACCATGTTTCATTCCTTTCTATCTTGCCTATTCTATAATGTTTGACTAGTTTTAGACCACTACATATTCAGCTACGGTCTCTACAAGTATTGATAGGAGCTATAAAATACAATGAGAATAGTCTACCATTTGAAGACCTTCATACTCATGAATTGTATTGTGCATTCCATTTAATTTTAATGTTTGAGTGTAACATAATTCATCATTACAAAGGTTTCAAATAGCATAATGTCATGATTCTATTTGATATTGGTAGTGTTGTGTACATGTTTATATGTATATTTGGTTTAAATTTTGATACATTTAGGACCTCGTACACATATTGGCTTAGCTCCCCTCACCAATTGTATTTGAGGTGTGAAGTATGTTTTCATGTGATTATGACAATTGAATGTAAAATCCACTTCAATGTAGATTATAAAGGTAATCTAAACATCTAGGAAAAGAACTTTAATCACTTATTGGTTTCAAGGCACAAAATGTATCTATGAATGGTTGATTTCATGACATATATAACCATATCTAGGACAAGCATCCATTTTTTACAACTAAAATTAAAGGACACTTCATTTTTTGCATATAGTACATGGTTGAGTGTAGTAGTATGTGGATCTTATACAATGTGAACAATTGTGCATTTGAGGTGTGAAGTACCTTTGTATATGATTATGACAATTGAATGTAAAACTCACTTTGATTTATATGAAGAAGGTAATCTAAACATCTAGGATAGGCACATTAATCACTTATTAGTTTCAAAGAATGACATATATCTATGAATGGTTGATTGCATGAAATGTATAACCACATGTTAGCTTGTGGTGATTAATCAAGAAAGTACTATCCAGGAAAGTACTGTACACTTTTCCTCCTAACCTCTTGGATGGTTGTGACTACAACATATTTTCCCTATCAATCAAATATCAACAAGTGCTTGTTGGTGGATAAAACAACCCCTAGAATAGAGCATGCAAAGTGGTGCAACTAATTAAGGAAGAGTTCCTTGGTCATCCACACATATTTTTAGGATGCCATACAAGCACCCGATTCACATTTGGATATGGAATTTTGCAAGTGCTTCTTTCCTTTGAACAAGTATAATTATGGAATGGTTTGCTTAGAAAAATTCACACAACAAAGAATGGTAATCTATTCACTTCTCTTAGGAATTATGCAAGAGATGTTTTGACTTCCTCTTCTAGAAAGTACCCTTATAGCCCCATTTCTACTTTCTTGCACACCTGTCTCATCACAATTCCATATGTGAGAAAGTCTATATGGATTTGAAACATATTCTTTTGATAAAGTGTCATACAAATAAAATACAAAAACTAATTTAGATAAAGTGCCCTATCTTTTATTGAGGCCTTCTGCTGTCCACAATGATAGTTTTGGATGGCAGGCCTTAAACCTTGACCACCATGACTTCCTCGACATACCATCCTTGAAAGGGTTGGGTTTTCTCTCAAAAATATGGTCTTCTTGTTTAGTGGTGATGATAGCTGGGGGACTTTTCTTAGAGGTGGTTGTGAGACCACCCACCCATTTTCAGAGTGTGGCTATCCGAATGCTCCATTTCTTTGATGTTGAGCTTATCAACATGTCATTATACTCAACATCTCTGAGTTCCCTTTCCATTTTGGTTTCAGACCATAAATTCTATTAATTCATAACTTTAGGTGCTCTCACTACTGTACTATCCTCCTATGTTGGTGGAAAAGGTTGTGGGTTGCTTTGAACAGGTTGTGGATTGCTTAAAATAGGTTATGGATCGCTTAGAATGAGAGGTGGGGCTTGAGGCTCTTCATGGAACCTGACACCTCTTTTATGGATAGGTAACCTTGTTGATGCTCCTTTTTTTGCAAAACACATATTTAACCAACTTGGCTTCCTCATTTGTAGACAATAAGAAGACTATGTGTGTTAGTAGTGAAAGTATTCATAATTTAAAGATAAATAGTTAGTTAAGACAATGATGATTTAGATTATGATTTTGTTATGTGAGCATAAAATTGTAGTATAGTAAAAAATGTGTACTAGGAAATTGAAACAACTAACCATGTCATTTAGTAGAGCAATGATTTTTGATCAATATTAACATCGATGTTTGATGATAAATTATTGTGAATTTTTTAGATTCAATGACAATATAGTGTAATATGATAGTGATGCTTGAACAAAATAAGTATGATTCCCTTTAGAAAATGCAATATATTTTGACACTTGCATGGATATGTTGTTTGTTTAATTTATTGGACAGTTATGTATAGTAGGGATGTGAAACAGTAAAAGGTGTAGAAAATACAATAGGGATGTGAAACAATGAGAGGTGTAGAAACCTAACAATTACACTGGTAGGGACTCATTGTTGAAACCTTATAAGTAAAACTAGATGTTGTGGTGTATATGGTTTGGGTTCTTTCCACATAATTTGTTGAGTGCATACATGGCAAGGCATATTAGGAAATAAATTAGTTTTAGGTTTAATGTATACCTTGGTAAAAAACCAAGATGCAATTTTGTCGGTCACTACTCTTCGAAGCCTTGATTTCCATGAAAGATTTTCTGAGAATTCTCTAACTTGTGGACCGCATTTTTCTAAGAAATATCTATTTAGATAGTTGGTTTTTCATGATTCTAGAATGAACTTGAATAATTTAGAATAGAAACAAGATCTTTTTGGAAAGACAAGATCATCACAAGGATGTGGATCGACAAAGAATTGGTCAATAATATGAGCATGGCTCGCAGTCCATTCTTGCTACGCTTGAATTTGTGGATATGGGATCTCCGCTAGCCATTTTGCATTGGAAATTGGTCTATGGGGTGAGGGGGAAGGTAACTAGAGATATGTTAGGATTTCTTCATCTACATCATTTGGAGAGTAGGTTGCAAGAAGACCTTGAATTGTCAGTGTGCGACGGGCCTTCAAATAATTATCCCTATCATTTTCATAATTATGGATAATCTAATAGTGCTGATTTGTGTTATAAATATCAACATTGATATGTGTCCATGTATGTTGTTTGGATCGGATCATTGCTAGTTGACTATAGCCATCTACATCACACTTCACATTATAAATCTAAGATGTGACTGAAAAGTTGAAGTATAAAATGGAACACAAAATCATCTAAATTACTATATTGATGCATGATGATCAATGTAAATAGTGATGGTTGATGAGAAACAATTATGTATTTTCATATTCAATGGAAATGTATGCATGCAATATGACAATGATGCTTGAATAGAATTCAAAAAATGTTTATTTTGTTGATAGTTATGTATGACATATTATTTAATGAAAGAATAAGCGAAATTGAAATGAGCATCAAGGAAACAATAAAAATAAATGATTATTTGAATTGAATTGAACACGAATAATATAGAAAGAATACAAAAGTGAAACTGAATTGAACCTCAAGGAATCAAAGCAAACCATGAGGATTTCCAACAATAAGTAAGGGTATAGAAAAATAAAAATGAAATGAACACGAAGGAAACAATACAAAAAATATTATATGAAGTTCATAAATTTGAAAGGATGTGAATCTTCATATTGTGTTTAAGGATGTGAAATATAAATGAACATCAAGGAAACAATAGAAAAAATAGATACCTAGAAAATAATTTAACAAAAATGATAATATAGAAATAATACAAAAGTGAAAATAAATTCAACCCCAAGGAAACAATACAAACTAGAAGGATGTGAAACAATGAGTAAGAGTATAGAAAACTGGAAATGAAATGAACTTGAAGGAAATAATACAATGAATATTAGCCAAAGTATGTAAATTTGAAAGGATGCAATTTTTCATATTTTGTTTAGGGATGTGAAATTGAAATGAACATGAAGGAAACAATAGAAAGAATAGATAACTAGAAATGGATTGAATAGAAAGGATAATATAAATAGAATACAAAACAAGGAAGCAATATAAATCATGAGGATGTAAAATAGTTAGCAAGGGTACCAAAAACTAAAAAATGAAGGAAACAATACAATAATAATATGTGAATTTTGTAAAATTGTTAGGATGTGAACCTTCATATTGTGTTTAAGGATGTGAAATTGGAACGAACATGAAGGAAACATTAGAAATAATACATAACTAGAATTGAATTGAATAGAAAGGATAATTTAGGTAGAATTCAAAAAAAAGAAACAATAGAAACCATGAGAATGTAAAATAATCAGTAAGGGTATCAAAACTAAAAATAAAATGAAAATGAAGGAAACAATGAAAAAAACATTATGTAAAGTTTGTAAATTTGTAAGGATATGAACCTTCACATTGTGTTTAAGGATGTGAAAAATGAAATGAACATGAAGGAAATAGTAGAAAGAATAAATAATTGGAAATGAATTGAACAATAAGGATAATATAGATAGAATACAAAACAAGGAAACAATAAAAACCAGGAGGATGTAAGACAGTTACTTAGGGTATTGACAATTGAAAATTAAATGAACATTAAGGAAAAAATACAAAGATAATTATGTGGAGTTTTTAAATTTGTTAAGTTGTGAGTCACTATGCAAGGGTTTAAGGAATACACTAAACCATGACGATCCAAAATAGTAAGGGTTTACAAAACTGAACATTATTGCAATGTGTGCGCCCTTGGTCTGCTTGTGTGTACAATGCAATGGTGGTTTGTGACATGGCTTAATTGCCTCTCATGTCTTCTATAAGTCCAGTGGTTGTATTAGGCATTAACATATCAATATTTTGGTGCAACAACAACAAAAAATGGTATTAGAGCCAAGGTCACAGGTTCGAACCTCATGCTTGTGCGGGGGGTTGTTGTTGCAAGGAGTACGCTATTGGTCTTCTTATTTTGTGCATCACAATTATGGTTTTTAATATCATTTAACTTCCTATCATGTCTTCTATAAGTCCAATGGTTATATCAAACATTAATAGGTCAATATTTTGGTGCAACAACAACCAACAAACATGGAGGAAATAATAGAAAGAAAAACATGGTGTGGAAAATTGAAAACTGAGAATAATACAATTATGAAGGAAAAAATAAAAGCATAAAGAAATGTTTTCAATATGTGGAACTGCTAAAATGAATATGATGAAATTGTGAAAGTAGTAAGAAAAATTTAAATACTTGGAAGTATACTTGAATTATTTCTTCTTTTTTATGGAGGTTGTGTCTTCTAATTTCTTTCTACTCTTCGATGGATGTTGTGTCTTCTGAATGAATTGAATGGGATGAATGAGTTGGTTTCATGTCCACTTGTATTGAAGCTTGTTGTGTTGGTGCAAACTATCTTTCATTTTTATACTCTTATTAATTTTAATTTTGAATTTTTAGCCTCATTTGTAGACTTGATTTGATAGTTGCTTTAACTTTTGATTTGATTTCTCTTCAATATTTAATGGTGGCCTTACACAATTTTTTTTGTTGATGCAGGTGGTTTTACGTTGAAGTGACCACAACATGTTCTCTTGAGATAGAGAGATGGAATAGGGTGGTTGGGAAGATGAGACATAATCATTTGTACAATGTTTTAGGTTGGTCACATCTTACTAGTTGCTAGTGGTCTTAGTACTTGCATTGCATTGGATTTCTAGTTGTCAACTTGTTTTGGGTCGATGGACTTCCACGTGGAAATATTTTTTTGGTAGTTTAGTTTTAGACTTGGGTGATAGACCTCATTTTACTTTAAAGTGATGTGTCCTTTTGAATCATATGGTTTTGATATATTGGACTAAAGGAATTAGTGGTGCATCAAAACCTATTAGTGGTATGGATATGTTAATTGACTAAAAATAAATGCACTTAATGTTTATATTTATGTATATATAAAAACAAGTATTTACCAAAAGGCTTTCTTTTTTGTTGTTGTTGATGTTTTATTAATCCAGTTTTATTTGTCTTACTTCTGAAAGGCTTCCCAAATGTACTAGAAGTTAGGTATTTAGGTGTGGGCCCCTAACAGGTCCACTAACATATTACCTATTGGACCTCGCACACGTTTTGACTCCTCTCCCCTAGGGAGATGAAATAAAATTCTCTATGTGATGATATTATTCACCTTCATGAAATTAAGATCAAGTAGCAAAAATTTAAGCTAAATACAAAGGAAATTTACTCTAAAATGCAACTACAATCTATAACATCTCATGGATCTCTAGAAAGAAGTGGTAAGTGAGCTCTCAGCTGCAAATTCTCACTAGTGACACCTCTAAAATGAGAAGAATGCTGCTATAATGCTTCTAAATGCTTAATCTAAGAGAGATTCATGCTTAATCTAGCTCCATTTTGATAACAATACAATGATAAAATGCTAAAATGATAAACCCTAAATGCTCAAATGCTTCAATTGCTCTTAGAATGCTCAATTTGCCTATAGTAACAATGCTTTTGCAAATGACTTCCAAGATGGAAATGTTCTCCAAAATGCTTCATACTTATAGTAATTTCCCAAGGGTAGGGGGTAGAGTGAGTTGATCATGGTTATGCTTGGGTAAGGTCAATTGGCTTTGCTTTGTCCATAAATGGGGGGACAAGGAGGGGACAATCATTTAAATGGTTTCAAAAGGCTGGACCATTTCAACAAAAGTGAGTGATTTGTGTCCATTTTGTCTCCAATTTGCTTTGTTGAGGGAAATTATGATTTATTAATTAATTAAAGTAATTAAATTTATCCATGAAGGGTAAGAGGTTCATTTTGATTTTTTCTTTGAACAACTATGTCATTAATTGAATTTAATCAATTTCATAGTATTTTTCCCCTTTTCAAGCTTTATTTAATCATTTAATCATTTAATCATTTAATTGAATTTTCCTTTGATTTGAATTGCCTTTGTTCCATTTATTGATTTTTCATGCTATTTTGATGATTTGATGCACCTTTTGATTGATTTAAGCCTTTGGCCAATTTTCCATATCTACAAATGCCCCTCTTTGAGTCGATGTACAAAGAACATTGATTCAAAGATTCTTTATGTCCTGATTGCGATTGCTGATGTGATTGATTTCTGCCTCTTGATACAAAATTTTTTATGATGCCCCACTGATTTCATGATGTATGATTGCGACTTCGATTTGATACCCTTATTGCCCCCTCAGAAATTAAAACATATTAATTTCTTGATTCGAAAAAGATTGTTGACATTTGATATAGCCAATATGTTTTAGTTTCTGACTATTGATGATATCCCACGATGTATGATTATGCCCTGGTTTGATTTGATATGTTAAGATAAGTCAACGGCTAATTTCATCTCCAAAATTAGGTCAAAAATACCTTAAATAGGTTAAGAAACCTTCTTTTACCATTCATTTTTACTTTTTACCCTTGGTGATTTTGCTTTGATCCTCTAGCGATTTCGAGATGGTTGTGCCGATTCGAGAGCATAGATTCAAGAGATGCCAGAGATATGTGAGACCGCCTAATTATGCACCTCCGATAAGTCATTACAAACCTTGATTTGCATTTATTGAGCATTTATTAAGCATTTATTGCAATTTTATGTTTCAGCATTGCGTTGCATTTGAGAAATCATGCGTAGGAAAGAATTTATTGTCGCCTAGGTTGTTCAATTGTCGCTTCCATGGTTTTGATTCTCACCTACATGTAATTTGTTATTGCTTACAAAACATTTAAGTCTCGCCTAACAGGATAAAAACTATCACGGCAAACTAGGTCAAAATACACATTTTCGAATAGGTTATTGCCTACACAAAACCTAATGATTTAACTCTCGCCTAGGGCACGATTATCTGTTGCGTTGCCTAATTAACTATTGCGTAGCAAAAAATCTATCACCTAGCAGAATAATAACGTTGCTTAGGGAAATAAAAAGTCACGCCTGTGTGTGTGAAAATTGTACCTAATCTGTAGACACAACACTTCAGTAAAACATTAGAGGTTAGCAAAAATCAAAATCGTGCAAAATTGAAATCTAATTTAACCAAGTGATTTACTGCCTTCTAGTAGGTGCGAGATTAATGTTCTCAGATTGTTATCAAGATCAGTGACCTAGACGACACCTAAATGAAGGATTTGAATGCAATTGATCTAGATATGAATTGAATGCAATCTATATTTTTGAATTTTCTATGCAATAAGAATGATAAAAATTGATATGAATCTATGCTAATATGGAAATTGATATGCTAAAATGATCTAACAATGATATGAAAAAGAATCTAAATGAATGTAAAAAAACAAATTGATCTCACAATAGCCTTGATTTGCAATAAGCTTTGATTCTCCAAATTCCAATTCTTCAAAATAGTTGTGCAATTCGTAGATGACTTTGGCAAAGTAAGCTTGCAAAATTATGAGATTCTGAGGAGTTGAGATATATGAGAGATTAATGAACTTATAGCCCATTTTTGGGGTATTACATTTTTCCCCTCTTTGAATTATTGTGCAAAGCGTAGTGGTTCAAAGACAGTTTGTGTTTGATAGAGATATGAAACTGATTCAAAATTTATAATTGATATGAAACAGAAGTTGATTGATATTGATTTGATATGGAGATAATAGGTCTTGAATGACCAAAGATAATGTTCACTATAACAGCAAATGAACCTATGATTGAGAAAGAGTATCAAAACGCTTGATTCCAAACCTTAGGATTGCTAAGAAGTGAGTGACCGGTTCTAGACTCGATTGTCTTAGCAGAACTAGCAGGTATCACATCCGAACCCTTCAGTTGCCGAAGAACCAAGGAAAGAACACTATGATCCGATGGTTGCAAACTGATACAGTTTACAAGATTAGGAGAATACCAGATTGATATGGATCGACGAATCTGATATGCCCCAAGTGATGATAGATTTGCCCCGAGCGATGAGGACTTTTGATGAATTAATAACTAGATGTGGTTGTTGTCTTGATCCCTGATGAAGATATGATAGAAATTGATTTAAAAACTTTGAATGATGTGCAATACCATGCCCCCTTCGGGATAAAAATTGAAATCTGACAAGAAAAGTCAGTGTTGAGAGTTTAGAAGCATGTTAATTGATTGGAAAAGTGGTTATACACATTCAAGAATGCATTCTGCATCGTTGGAAGGTCCCAAAAGACCAAGTTTGACTAGGTTTGACCATGAGGTGACCATAGTTCACCAAGTTGAAATTTTGATAGTTTGATGTAAGATAATCAATTAAGTTGAATACTGGATTTCTGTGATGATTGAAGGTTGATTATGCAAGCAATGAATAATATGAATGATCTCAGATTTTGATTTTGATCCCGAAAAAGGATTCTACTTGTTGTTTTGTTGGAGGAACCTTCGTGTGAGATTCAACTCTTGTTAGACTTGAAGAGACAAGTGGAGAATTGTTTAAGCATTGAAGTTCGTTTGACCATTGTGAGATCATGCAAACATGCAAAAATGCAAAGAAATATGCAAAATGAAATGCAACCTAAGACCTAGGACCTAGTCACTGATCATGTGTTGATTTGTTATCATCATGGAACTTTTAGGTAACCAGATAAATCAATATAATGCCTACTAGCTATGAAACCATAGACATATGAATATCAATTTGTAACGCTCAAGAATCAATACAACACCCACTGGTCAACAACCATGGATATATGAATATTGATTTTATTTTCAGAATGTCGGATTAGATATAAGCACCAAGGCACAAGTGCCAGGATGACCTGAATATCATGTCCATTTTGATATAGCAATTTGTATAAGCATCAAAACATAAACGTCATAATGACCTAAATACGCCTTGCGTTCAAACACATCAAACAGTCAAGAGATAATTCTAAATCCAGTGTGAATTACCCATAGTGACCCTTTATCGTTCACATCCTTAGGTAAGATCGTGTTTCACAGTAGGAGAAAGAACTCACTCAAAAAGACAATAGTTAGATCAAACTTCCTTGAATTTTCCAGGTATCAATGGTCAAGGTATGCATGGCCATCCAATTTGAGATAGAGGCTCTTACAGTCGGACACCATTTCAATCCAAAATTTCCAAAGACGTTAGATTTTCACATACAAGTAGAAGACAAAGAATATATTATGCCCCTAGTCATCACTCTCTAAATCCTGTAAAGGACATCATCGAAGGGCTCGAAGGGACACAATATGCAAAAATCTCAATGTGAATTAGTAAGCATACAAGGAGATAAAAGCATGTAAAAGTATAGATTGTTGTCAGTTTGTGTTTGATGTTGTTGTAGATGCAAAATCCTTTCTGGAGACAAGACTGACTAACTGACTCACATGAAGCTTCAAAAGGACTCTGACTGGATATGATACATCTAAGATATACTGGAGGCCATAGGATATAACATTGATTTCCCCTAAGTGTTAAGCATTGATAGGATACAGATGTTTTGAGCTGAGTGGTGTACAGAATGACTTATTGAAAACTGGAAATGCTGAAATAAACTGGGAGATATGTACAAACTAAAGCAAGACTGAAAGCTGGGAAAGACCAAGATTGCACTGATAGATGGAGCATTTTGAAACAAGTGGTGCCCGTTTGCTGGGTTTTCACCATCTTGGCAGAGATTCTATTTTTGCTACCAAGGCGCTTGTTTCCAGGTTTTCACCAAGGCACTTTTTCTTTTTTTTCATTTTTCAATTTTTTTTAATTTTTGATATTTTTTGATATTTTTTTGTGAATCATCAAGGCTCCTATTGCTAGGTTTTCACCAAGATGTTCATTTTTTAGGACTTTTTCAAATTTTAAAGATTTTTTAAGGACATTTTACCATAGACTGAATGCCTTAGGCATAGAATTTCTTCAGATGGAGAACGTTGATTGGTTCTCAGAGCTGTTCTCCTTTAGTTGTTGAGAGTTGATAGGCACCAGAGCTAAAAGTAGTAGTGATTACAAAGGGACCCAGCCAGTTGGGTTCGAACTTCCCCTTGCGTTCTCGATGGGATTGATTTTTAGGATTTTCTCTCAAGACTAGATCACCAACCTGAAATTCTCTGTGTCTGACTTTCTTGTTGTAGCCTCTAGACATTCTCTTCTGATATACTCTGAGATGATCATACGCTACTTGTCTACGTTCATCTAGTAGTTCAAGTTCTTGCAACCTAGACACTTTGTAGTCATCATTAGTTACTAGACCATGCATTCTGATTCTTAGTGATGGGATTTCAACCTCAATAGGTAGTACCACCTCAAACCCATAAATTAAAACAAAAGGTGTAGCCCCCAGTAGGTGTTCTGATACTGGTTCTGATACTAGTTCTGATATTTGTTCTAATATTGGTTTTGATACTTGGTATACTTGATAGCATCTTTTTCCATTGAAAACTCCCAAGCAATATCATATCATGTGGTCCCAATGTCTAGCAAGGTGGAGAACAAGAGGGATTGGTAGGCTGGTGGAAGAGATGGAAGACAAGAGAATGAAGGAGAATGAAGGGAAGAAATCCTCAAGGGAAAAATCCTCAAGAATACCCAAGCTAGGGAAAAATTTTCATGTAAAGCGCATTTGGACAAGCAATGAAAGGCTAGCATAGGATAAGTCACAAAAGTGTAATGCCAGAGCAGGAGAGGATGTAGTCCAAAGGAGTAGACATGTCAAGAGGCTTCATAGCATTGTGTTTTACTCTTTCTTTTTTTTTTTTTTTTATAGATCAAGACCAAAGGGCAAAATGATAGCGATAGGTGAAAATGAATGGAGGAAGATGGATATGAAGGCTAAACATGGAAGGAATGAAAGCAAGATCATCATAAGACAACTCACAAGATAGTCAAATGTTCGTGTATAGATCAACATTGTCAAGATCAAAGAGAGAAGATGAAATGGATGAAATATGTAGAAGAACTACGCATGATGCCTGATTGCCAAGTTTTCATCATGGTACTTATCCAAGGCGCCACAAGGGAGTGGTTTTCACCATAGGATGAATTTATTTCTCTTTACTTTTGCTACCAAGGTGCCTGTTTCCAAGTTTTCACCAAGGCACATTTTTAATTTTTTTTTATTTTTTTATTTTTTTGGAAGAAGGCAAGCTTTTTAGATAATGCTCCTTGAAAGGATAAACCATGATATGCCAAAGATTCAAAATGATATGCTCAAAGATGCTGATAGGGAAAGGAATATGGAAGAGAAAAATGGAGGATAGGGTTTTATGTAAAGTGAGTGAGGTTGGAAGATAGGAGGAATAGGCAAATGAGGAAAAAGGATAGAAGGTAGAAGGTTAATGAATGGAAAGATTGTGAAAGGGTAGATGGAAAGGAAGGCAAGATTAATGTAAACACACACCTTGAAGGGTGGCGAGAGGGTGGAGGAAACGTGAATGAAGGAATACGTGAAGGAATATGGTGAATGGATAGCAGAGGTTGTGGTTTAGGCACATGGAATGGAAGATTATTTTTGGAAGAAGATGAAGTGGAAGCCTTTGGAAGCTTGAATGTCAACTTCACTTTTTGTTCAACACCAGACTCTTTCAAGAGAGACTTTGGAATCCATATAGCCGTAGGCCTTTCATTTCTTTTTGGTAATTTGGAGAGAATATCTTCAATGATGGATTTTGGAACCCATACTTGTCTTGTAGTTTTCTTCTTAGATATCTCTTTTGACTTTATGCCTCCGTGTCGTTTAGAGGAGACATGGTGTTCTTCTCTTTTTGAAGGATTCTTGTATTGCTTCTTTTTCTTGTATTGAACATTCAAGTTACTTCCAAAAGACTTGGGACCTGTGGAAGAAGAAGTAGGATATGACTGATTTAAATGGGTGGGTGGATGAAAAGGATTCAAGGGTATGCATCTATGTTGATCTTGAGGAAAGATGGGAGATGGAGGGATGTAAGGACCCAAGATGGATGGAAAATTAGGAAAGTTAGGAGGGGAAAGTGAAGGGACATAAGGACCCAAGATGGAAGGTAGATGTGAAGCCTTTAGTAGTGGTGGAAGAGGTCCAAGGATGGACGTGGAAAATGCAAAAGGATAATCAATAAGTTCATCAGCATCTATATGACAACCAAGGATATCAGCATCTTTAGAGTGAGCATTAGAATTTTCAATAAAATCATGGACATCTTGAATATGAGCACTTCTTTGATAGGATTATTCAAAGCTTGCAAAGACTTAGGAAGAGTAGAAAGTGGAAGTGAACATGGAGTGGTAGAATAAGAAGATGGAAGACTTTGATCTTGACAAGGATCTTTGGATAGCATAAGCTCATAATTTTTCTCTTGATTTTCAATAGGCTTAACTTTGGAAGTAACAACACCATTTTAAACAACCTTAATGGAAGTATCATCTTTGGAAAGCACAAGTGTGGTAAGGTTATTTTCATTATCAATAAGCTCAACGGTGAGGGTAGTAGCTTGATCTTGCTTAGGAGAAGACTTAAGACATGGTGGAATGCATGAAAAAGGGTGTGTAGGATCAAAAGAACCATGGAACGAATAAGAGACATCATGAAAAAGATTGGATAACATGGGGGGTTCTTGATCTTGATCTTTCTTTATGTTATTTTCTTCATCATGTTTAGAGTCCTCTTGACATGGAGCCACTTCTAAGGACAAGAAAGCATGTTGGGATTGTATGGATGACTTTGGGAGAGATGGTGGAGGACTAGCTGAAGTAGGGATTATAGCACATAAAGGATTAGGCTCTTTAGGTTTAGCATTATTAAAAGTATTTGCAGCCAAGTGAAGGTTAGCTTGAGTTTCTTTAAGAGGTAGCCTTGGAGGATAACTATAGGGAACCGCATGAAAAGTATCAGGGCTTGTATCGGATGAAGGTTCTGTGAAAGATTTGAAAGACTCAGAAGCTTTAGGAAATGTATGGGTATTGGAGGAAGTAGAGGATGGAAGGGAACCATCACAAGACAAAGGTCCAACATTAAAATGATCTTGCTTGAGAGTGTAATCTTTATTTTCATCCTGAGAGTTCTTAGAGGAGATATCCTTATAGTATTGACGTTTCAAGCTAGCACGATGCATTTTATAGTCCTCAGTAGTAGTAGATGGATCATAATCAAGGTATTGTCCACAAAAGCCATCAAAGTCTCTTTCAAAATTAGAATCATATGGATCACCATCCTGATCTATCTAATGTGACGGCCCATTTGTAGTAAGTAGGAACACACAACGAGGAGGACTTTTAGGAATAGAGGTGTCATAGGTATCATTACATTGTCTATCATCATAGTCATCATAGTCTCCAAACCTTGATGTGTCACTCTCTGTGGAAGAGGTATCATAAGGGTTGTCACATTGCTCACATTTTTTCTGAGGGCATGGTGACATGTACAAGTCTTTATCAAATGGAAAAGAGCATAGAATTTCCATGGAGAACTCTTTAGGTTCCTTTTCTTTCTTAAGATTGTTAAGTTCAACTTGCATAGCATGCATTTGTTTCATCATAGTTGTGAGTGGATTCTCTTCCTCATGTGTAATGATGTCTTCAACATTAAAGTTGGGAGGAAGTTTAGCTCCTTGATGAGTTAGTTGTAAAAAGTATGCTTCTCTATTTTCTTTCAAGAAATGTCTCATCATCTTGTTAAATTCATCATCATTTTGGTAGCGAGCAATTTCTTCAGGTGTGGGTTCCTGATCTGCACCATGTTGAGATTGAGCTCTTTGAGAGCCAAAATTTTTCCCAACTTTAAATTGAAATCTAATTTAAATCTAATTTCATTATCTTTGAATTGAACGCTAATTTAAATTGAATTCTAATTTCAATTTTGTCCTTTTCCTTCTTAAGATTGTTAAGTTCAACTTGCATAGCTTGCAGCTGCTTCATCATAGTAGTGATTAGAGCTTCTTCCTCTTGTGTACTAATTCTTTGAGACATGTGTACTAATTCTCAATGGCTACTACTCTATTCTAACTGTTAGTATTCCAATCAACATGACTGATGAAGTTAAATTCTTCAGTTCTTTGACAAATCATGTTGACATGATGAACATCTCTATTCTGATCATTGTTAAATTCATTCATCATAACTTGATATCTATCATCTTCATGTCCATCAATAATGTCGATCACATTATTCCATAAATGAAACAAAATGTTACCTTGATCATGTTCAAGATCTGTATGAAGATTCGGCTGAAACACTGGATTATCAGGGACTTGAACTGACAAGCTATTCACATGCCTTTCATGCTGAGCAATCAACCTTTCACCAATTTGTTCTTCTCTCTGAAGAATTTTGTATCTTCTCATCCAATCATTCCAATCACCAGGTTCATTATCAAGAACAATTTCAATGTTAGACCTGATATCTTGTTGACTGTCTAAAACAGTAGATCTAAGATTGGGATGGATAACTCTAGGTTCATTTTCTTCATTAACACTGTTCTGAGAAAGAGAATTAACAGTATGAGAATAACAACCTTCACGACTAAGGAAGTCAGCTAAGACATTCTTAGTACCTTCAATATGCTCAGTATCAAAATCAAAAGTATCAAGAAACTGTGCCCATCTAAGCAATCTTGCTCTAACAACTTTGTTTTTAGATTCCTTCTTAAAGAAACCGGGCAAGTTCTGTAAATCACTTCTTAACAAGAATTTCTGATCACCAATAAATAACTGAAATTTCTCAAAAGCATGAACTACAGCTAAAAGTTCTTTATGAGTACTGTGGTAGTTCATTTCAGATCCTTTAAAAGATCCTGATTCATACCTGACAATTTCTTCTCTATCCTTACCATTATGTTCAGACAATTCAAGCAAAACAGCACCCCAAGCAGAATGACTAGCATCTGTTTGTACAATTTTCTTACCTTTACCAGGTAACTTTAAGGGTGGCAACTGTTGACATTGTTGCTTGATTTTAGCGATGGCTTCATTATGAACATCTGACCATGGAGGAGAGTTCTTCTTCAGAAGCTTGTTCAACTCTTTTCGAGCTTCTGCTATATTCTGAAAATAACCTGCGACATAATTAACCATGCCGAGAAATCTTTGCAAACTCTTTTTGTCAGTAACCTCAATCTTCTGAATATTTCTTAACAAATGATCTTGAGGATATATTTTACCATTGGGCTCAATCTTGGTGCCAATAAATATTAAACTTTCAGAACACCAACTCAACTTTGTAGGATTGAGACACAAACCATTAGTTTGACAAATAGAGAGGAACTTTTTCAAGTGTTCCATATGGGACTTATGATCTTGACTGAAAATCAATATATCATCAATGTATGGTTGGATAAATTTAGCATAAGGAGCAAATATAGAATCCATACATTTCTGAAAAATAGAGGGTGCAGTCTTTATACCAAATGGTAATACACACCATTCAAACAGACCTTGTGGAACAGAGAATGCTGTCTTATATCTGTCTGTCTCTGCAACTGCAATTTGCCAAAACCCTTTAGTCAAGTCAAACTTTGAAAACACATTACAACCTTGAATTCGCTGCCAGATGTAATCTTTGCTAGGCAGGGGATGTCTATTATCTTCTAAACAGACATTCAAAGGCTTGTAATTCACAACTAACCTTTTTTCTTCTAATTCATTTCCATTCTCATCTTTCTTTGGAACATACATTGCATGACAAGAAAATGGACTGTTACTAGGTCGGATTATACCTTTTCCAAGTAGATCTGTAATCTCCTTTTCACAGAGCTCCTGTTCTGCTCTTGACAAAATATAGTAGTTAGCTTTGCACTTAGGTGTAATCTCAATACCACTGAGATCTTTTTTCAAAGGAAAAGTGCAAACAAACTTTCTGGAATACTTATTCAAATCTTTGGTCAAGACAGTATCAGTAAAATCTTTCTGAATTTGCTCTAATTCCCCCCGGGTGAAAAGAGACTGGTTGACAAACCAGACACGGGAACCAGGAAGAACAACTTTTGCAGGAGTTGGTAAAGACAACTTCGGAGAATAGATCCTTTGTTCATTAATTTGGGGAACTGACCCAAATGAAAAACTTATATGAGAACCTGCAACACCAACTGTGTAAGGACTCCATTGCTGTAAGGTTTCGCTACCTATAATACAGTCATACAGTTTGACAGGATACTGTAGAAATGTGGCTGTATAGGTATTAGAGGGAAACTGAATAGGGACTACAGCTTGAAAATGGATAGGGTTGTCCTTATGACTTACGGAGTGGATAGTGGTTGCAGTAGATTTCCAACAATCTCGAGGAAAGCATTCAGAACGGGCAATGTTACAATCAGCTCCAGAATCAAGTAAAGCACACAATGTGTAGGGCTTTAAACCAGGTAATTTGATAGTCAATAGAAAAGCAGGACAAGGGTTAGACATACCCTTCAGATAGGCAAAGGCTTGCTTTGGATCAGCTGCTTCTTCTTCTGTAAGTGGTTGGGCTGATTCATCTGTATTTGATTTATCAAATAGGTACTCCTCAAGAGGATTAATTGCTGCACGAGAAAGTTCAGCAATTTCTTTTTGCACACTGGCAATTTCTTTTATCACATCAGTTCTCACAGTATACAAGAATGCGAGACGATCTTGTAACCATATGTGTCGAGAACTTTTCTGGAATGCTCTTTGAGCAACAGGATTAACAACATAGCCATGAGAAGAACTTGAACTTGGCTTTTCCTGTGAAAGAGACATCTTTTCAAAACACATTAGATCAGATACTTCAGACAATTCAGGATTTTCTTCAAATAACTTAGCAATATCTGAATCTATCTTTTTCAAATCATTCATCAACTTTTCATGTTGATGAGGAGTCAAAAACTGATTTCTCTTCTGAGTTAATTCATTCTGTTTTAACATCAGCTGTTGAAGCTTCTCAGAAGGACTTGGTTTCAACCAATCTGGATTTATCTGAGTTAAAGACTGACCTCTCAGTCTTGCTTGTTCATAGAGGGGTTGACCTCTACCAAAACCAGATCTAAACATATTGCAGAAAAACATGTTACAGAAATAAGAGATTTCTGAATCTGAACCTGAACCTGATGAAGATGCAGCAGAGTGAAAATCTAACTCTAAATCTGTTTCTTGTTGATGGACATTAAACACTTGATTGTCCATATCTTCATCATCACTTTCTATATCAGTTATACTGATATCATCTGAATCTGAGTTTTCAAAAACAACTGTCAAAGGAAGAGAATCAAGGTTACCATGAGTTAACCTTCTAACTCGCTTGGACTTTTTATTCTTTTCCTTATCAGGACACTTATTTGCAAAATGAGGACCTTTGCAAATATAACAGATAGGAGTAAAATTATTTTTCCTAACCTTTCTCTGATTTCTCAAAAAGACTTTCTTCTTTCGGAAAGGTTTAGAATACTTACTGTATGCCTTCTTATCATAATGCTTAAACTTTTTCTTCTTAAACTTGTGTGATTTGTTGTGCTGCAAACAACCATAATTAGAATTACATTTACACAAGTCTGTCTTAAGATAAGGCATAACTTCTTTCTTCTTCTTCCTATTGATTCTTTCTGTACAGAGATCACTGTTAATCTCCTTGATAAACTGAACCAATTGAGGAAAAGTGACATCACTGATAGTCATATCAGGAGTCTCAAGAATACTTTTTAAAATCTTTTCCCTGTAATAAGATTGCATCTGATAGGGAAAACCTTCAAGGAATGTATTGTACATCCACTGGTTATTGTTGGTTTGACCAGAGAGATAAAAATTAGTGTACTGTTCAGAACAGTAGGCGTCAAGTTGCTTCATGTCACAGAGACGATTTTCAACAAATCTCTTGTGAGCTGCTCTCTTTTCATTATCATACTGACCAACAAACATTCTATACAAAGAACTACAAACATCATTCACACCTTGATGGATTAGATCATCTTTATACTCTGGCTTCAGAGTATCCCATGCAGTTCTGGCTATACCAGTCAAAGCATTTAAAGCTTTTCTTAATGCTTGCTCTTGGGTTAAATTCTGAGAATGAATAGAATTATCAACCCATGTTCTAAAAGCATCAACTGTGGCTTTATTTTTCAGAGGATCAAAATCATCAAAATTAATCAAAGGTGGAACTGTTTCTGAAAACACCTGAAGAGGTTCATGCTGTTGTTGCATCATATTCACAAATTTCCATGTTCCTGTGACAGGGTCAAATTCTTCTAACTTAGGCTTTGGATTATGGAGAACTAAGCCTTTATCTTTTAACTGACTTTGCAGTCGAGCAACATCATAAGAAGAATCAGGAAAATGACAGGTAGTGGAAGATTTGGATTGGGTAGTTGAATCAAAAACTTGTTCAACTTTGGAAACAACACTAGGAATTATCTGGGAAATTCCATGGCTATCGGCTAACTGCTGACTACGGATCTGAGTAGTAGTCTGTTCAATCTTGGCAGTAGTCTGGGTGACTGTTTGAATCTGAGAAATTGGAATAGATGGGTTATTGGCCCACCACGCTTCAGCAGTCTGCTTAAAAGCAGCATAGTCACGCTTAAGAATATTCAAATCACTAGCCATAGAAGTATTAACAACATTATTGAGCTTAGACTCAATAGAATGTAAACTTGCAAGAATATTGTGGAAATTGGCATTGACACTGGCTTCAGTTTTCTGACGGTTTAATTCAGCTTGCAGGGCTTTCTGGTGCATGTCGGCTTGTAGGACCAAAGCTTTTCGGATACACAGATTAGCATAATTTAACATTTTGGTCTGTGTAGTGGCTTCAGGCTGTCCTGAGGCAATTACATGATGAGGCCAGAATGGGATAGCAAACTTATCATCATTCAGCAAAAAGTCATGTAAAGGTGGAACAGTAGGTTCAACAAAATTAGCTTCGGTAAAGCTGGTTTTATTACCAGACATCAACATATGCACATGGAAAACTGGTTTAACAAAAGAACAGTGAATGCGTTGCATACTTCCATCATCTAGTTCTGTAAACTGAGGATGAGGACACTGAGGAAGTTGCTGTGTCAAGGGATTAGTCACAAAGGGACGTTCATCAAAAGACAAATTACAGATGGTACAAAATAAAGATCCATGAGGATTAGGAACAGCATCAGGATGATAGCAAGAATGCAAAGGCTTGCGCTGTAACAAAGTAGATCCTGATCTTTGTAAAGGATGATCTTTATAATTGAAACTGGAATTCACACTGGAAGAGCTAGATGCAGACAAATGTTCAGAAACAAATGAAATACGAGCTTCAGTAGGGGTTTCATGAACTTTGGAAATAACAGTAAGGTTCTTGGGAGAATCTAACTGTTTTAAAGCTCTTACATCTACAATCCATTCTTTAGGAACTTTGATCTCGGATAGATTGACCATTTTTGGAACAGTGAGCTGTGCTCCTTTAGTATCTGTTTGCCATAACAGAGAATACCTAACTTGGGATTTATCACTTCTTGGATCCTTCACAATAGGAATAGTTGTGTTAAACAACCTACCATACAAGGCAAAGAACAAAGCATGTGTTCTAGATCCAGGCTTCATGTTTAGGTACTGAGTTCCAAATTGAAACATTAAAATCTTATCAAGATGGTCATCTAATAGACTTATAGCAAAGTTCGGGACAACATCAAATGCTGTGGCTCCAGCAGCCATAGGGGAACACATGCTTTGTTCTTTGCCTTGTATGGTAGGTTGTTTAACACAACTATTCCTATTGTGACCCTGAGATTCAAAGCCATTTGCACCATTCAGTTACTAGTGCTACATCATTTGAGTGGCCGATCAATATCCTTAGCAGTACACACATCCCTGATCAGACATCTTGGTTACAAAGAGAAAATCCTTTTTGTGATTTCTTCCGAGGAGTATTTCCACACTGCCATGATCTAATGCCTATGGATTCTAACTATGGTTATCTGTTTAAGATTAAATTTTGGTCTTATGCTACTAATCCTATAAACAGATATGTGTTTGATATTTTTGGTCCACAGCAGCAACAAGTTGATTCTATGCAGTTGCGTGATATTCATTCCTTTGCTTTAGAAAGGATTCCTGTTTGGATGTTTTGTAGTTTCCAGACTTTGTCAGAGCCACACACTGAAAAAGCTTTTGTTCGATGTAAAAGATGAATCCTCTGGAAAGAAGAATCCCTTGAAGATAAGTTCGACCGTATAATGCAAGGATCAAGATTCGCAGATAAAGCTGACAGCTCAGAGCAAGATGATGATCTTGAAGTCGATTGGGAATCTCATTCTCCCAGATCGCATGCTTACTAAGTGGGGTTGTCACTTAGACGAGTTACTATCCTCTCGGAATAAAAGGACGCATGGATCCCACCATGGTAAAAAGAAGGATAAGGTTCTTCCTTTAAAGACCTACGTGTTACCCTTCACGTGTCAAAAAGATGCTTTGTTCTTATCTCGTATTACTGTTCATCTCATTCCTGGCGAGATTCTTGTTCGAGATAAGGTCGGTTCAATAAAGTAGATGCCCTGCTACGTGTCCAATTCTTGTGGACGGATTTGAAAACTTTGTAAGATGTTTTGCAACCCAAAAGTCGGTTCCTCTCCTATATAAGGAATGCAGACCTCACTTGCAAATCATAACTTCCTCGGATAACAATTCGAGAGCTCAAGAGTCAGTAGCAGAGATAGTTAGAGTGTCTTAGTTTTGCATAGTCCTGCATAGTCTTTAGGTAAGAAAGACATAGAGAGTATGCTCTCTTCCTGAAGGAAGATCAGAAATCAGACTGTCGATCTTATAGCATGTCTGTAGAATCTGAGTCTTGTAAATCAGCCTGTTGTGGTTTGATAATAGTCCTGGTTATTATCATATGCATAGTGATTTGTTTGACAGATTCTGAAATTAGGCTGAAAAAGCTAAGTATCTGGCAATTCTGACAATTTTCTGACAACTTTTCAAAATTTTCCCAAATGACACTCTATAGACTTGCATGATAGTGGGTATGCTATGAAACGATAGTTGCAAATCTCATACGATAGTTGCAAGATTTTGACTTTGAGAATTTGCTAGCATGGAAACTCGTATGACACTGGGTACTCAATCATACGATAGATGGGTTGTAATGACACGACAATTGACAATATCATACGACAGTTGCAAGATTTTGACTTTGAGAATTTGCTAGCGTGGAAACTTGTACGACACTGGGTATGCTATCATACGACAGATGGGTTGTAATGACATGACACTTAATGGAAACTCATATGAATTTTGACTTCCTAAAATGACTTTTGACTCCAGAAAGGATTTTTACTTCAGATTTTGCAAATTTTGAGTTTTCAGATTTGGATTGTTTGCAAATTTCAATGTCCAGATTTTAGGATTGTAACAGATTTGATCTTTTTCAGTAACCAGATAGATAAACAAGCATGCAAAATAGCAAGCACATGAATTCAAGCATGTCTGAAAACCATGAACAAGGGCAAAAGCAACCTTGCGCATGAACAAGCAAGTGACTTATTCATTCTAATCTTCAGAAGCGCTAATTGTGTATGTTCCAAAAATGTTTTACAATAATGCACATATACCCTATAAAATGAAAATTTGGCCTCGCTAGGGTTTTTAGTAATGGTTTGACTCTGAAAATTTTATGATCTAAAGGGGTGAACTCCAATCCCAGCGCACCAGGGTTTTGACACAGTTTGAGAACTTAATCTTCAGGAGCTGCTAGGGAGATTTGACAACCTAACAATGAACCATACCCGTGGAGATTTCTTCTACAAGGACATTTATATAGCGGCTGTCACTACCATAGTGAAAATGGCTATGACCGCTTGAGGTTTCGTCAATGCAGTTTGCCTTGTGAAGGGATTGTCCACTACGGTTAACCCTCTCTAAAGATGACTCACAATAGTATACCACAAGGGGACTTGGCTCCAGATCCAAGGTTTTTGACACCTTTTCACTTTTAACCCAAACAAAGCAAGCAGATTAATCTGACACGCTAAGACAAAGTTTTGCTTCACCAAAGTCTATGATGCCAACTCCACGTGATCTATCAACCTCTCTGGGGATAGAATGTATCAATCAATAAGAGAAGGCGCACTAACCAATTTTGATTCACCAAAGCTCGTGATCTCAACCCCACGTGATCTATCAACCTCTCCTGGGAGAGAATGTATCGATCAATAAGAGAAGACACACTAACCAAGTTGAATGTGAAACGCACTAAGTATCCTCCCTACCTATAAGGATTCTGTCGTCAAGAAAGATTTTGCTAGGAATCCAATCTCTCAAGAATCATGAATAGTGTTCATAGGGCCTAATTACTATGTGAGCATAGATATATTCCCGAAAGAAAATTTACCAAAAGTACCCAAAAAGCAGAAAGAGGAACACTTAATGCTTAAAGTGAATATGAGATGAGTCCACAAGGTGGAACACTTAACACCTCACACAAGCTGAAAATGAGTCCCCAACTTAGAAAACAAGTGAGTTCCTAAAAGCACAAAAGGGTTGCCAAGTGGAACACTTAACGCTTCTGTCCTGTTGACCCCTCCCCTTTATGGCGCTGAGATTGCAACCACGGGGAAAAAATGAGGGGCCGGTAGATTAGCGAGTCCAATAACCTAAGATAGGAATCAAGATCAATCACAAGTATCTAAGACTACTTAATGAATCCTTAAGGGGTCACAACCTAGTATCAATTATGCAAGTGTGTAAAACAAAAGCATGAAAAGAATCACCCAAGCTAGACACACGAGAGATTTATTTTAAGTCCCAAATCAAAATGTCGTTAGATTAAGGAGAATACCTGGGATCCTTGCAACACACTTAGTAGATTTTACTTGATTTTTAGCAATTTTTGTTGAGCTTTACTATGCAAGCAAGCTACCAACTCTCCAACAAGCCAACAAGCAAACAAGATATGCAAGGTATATTCAACTTATGAAAACCCTAGGGTTAGATCTAAAAATCAATTGTTAGGAGCAATAATAACCAAAAATTAATCCAAATGACAACTCATATCATGCATTGAATCATATGAAAAATAAGTGCATACCCATCACAAAATTTTAATTTTTTTGCACTGCATTTGACCTAGTCAACAAGATCTAATTTTTTTGATATGATTTTGGCCACAAAAATAGAAATTTAGAATAAAGACCCCTACTAAAAAATAGAGAGCTTTCCAAAAATGCAAAGATTTTAGAAAAATCTCTTCATTTGTGCCTTAGAGACCCATTTTATCAAAATAGACTAATTTTTGTAAATTAACTATTTGAGCTATGATATTATGTCCAAATTTAAAACACAAAGAATGGACCCGCTGTAGAATTTAAAGAGCTTTCTGAAAATATAAAAATTTCCCAAAAATATGCTGATTTGCGTCAGATATTAATTTTTTCCTGAATTTAAAGAAAAAATTATTAAAAATTAAAAACATTTTATAAAATTCTAGATTTTTTATTGTAGCTTTCTTGATATGTCAAAAATCTACAAAAAAAATTTCAGACCAAAAATCCAAGCCGTTTGAGAGATAAAATTAAATCTTTGAAACTTTGGGGTTTTAGCTCCCCAAAAAATCAAAACCAGCATGCAAAGGTGGGTTGCCCCACGGTGGGCGCTAGAAATGTGTGTGTGAAAATTGTACCTAATCTATAGACACAACACTTCAGTAAAACATTAGAGGTTAGGAAAAATCAAAATCGTGCAAAATTGAAATCTAATTTAACCAAGCGATTTACTGCCTTGTAGTAGGTGCAAGATTAATGTTCTCAGATTGTTATCGAGATCAGTGACCTAGACAACACCTAAATGAAGGATTTGAATGCAATTGACCTAGATATGAATTGAATCCAATTAATCTATATTTTTGAATTTTCTATGCAATAAGAATGATAAAAACTGATATGAATCTATGCTAATATGGAAATTGATATGCTAAAATGATCTAACAATGATATGAAAAAGAATCTAAATGAATGTAAAAAAAAAACAAATTGATCTCACAATAGCCTTGATTCACAATAAGCTTTGATTCTCCAAGTTCCAATTCTTCAAAATAGTTGTGCAATTCGTAGATGACTTTGGCAAAGTAAGCTTGAAAAATTATGAGATTCTGAGGAGTTGAGAGATATGAGAGATTAATGAACTTATAGCCCATTTTTGGGGTATTACAATGCCTAAGATAAAATGTCACCTGGTATGATAAAAATCACGCCTGATGTCTTTTTTGCAAAATTTCCATACTTTTCACATATGTGTTGATCGTATCTGATGAAAAATTTGATAATCCCCTGATGAGAAAGTCGGATAATTAGTTTAGGTCCATGATTGTCAACAAAACAATTGGTTTAGATATCAGGATAGTAGTACTTTAAAATATGATTTTTCAATCGGATTTGAAGATTAACTGATAGGATAAATCAATCAGTGTGAAAACCGATATGATTTGATATTGTCACTTCATTCTCAGGATACAGAGAAACGAATGATGGTACTTGGTGTGATTATTTGATACTTTTGATTGACTTGAGATAATTCCTTGATACAATGTACTGATATTATTCCTTTACCTTGCCAATAGGATCACTATCCTACTTTATACGTCTGTTCAATTGCATCATGGGTTATTGACTTAAGTCAAAGACTCATAGCAGCTGAGTTCCGAGTCATTGAGAGATGTGGTTTGAGTTTCCTCCTTGATCTCCCATGGTTCCAACTGAACCATGGATTATTGACTGCAATGGCAGAGCAATGACACTCCGACCACAACACATTCCACTTGCCATACAGAGAGATGACGATCATGCTAGAGGACGTGTATCGATTATTGCAGATTCCTTGCAGGGGTGAGTTGGTCTACTATGATTTTGCATATGATTCCTCTATCTGCCGATGAGTATTCAGGGACAACACTATTGGAGATGGGGATACTATTACATGGCCTCAGTTTGCCTCTTTTCCCACATTACCAGCAGTTTTGGGTGCATTAATTGGCGGTCTACTTCTTCCCAACCGGCGAGGTTGCAGTTTTTCAGTCGGTTGGGGCTGGATTATAGAGGATTTACTTGCTCATCCTCAACGGTTTGATCGGGGTTCCTGCATCTTGGCACAGTTGTATCATGATTTACATGAGGTAGTCTATCGGGGTAGTGCATCATTGTCAGCGAGTGTTATTGTTCTGTAGTTGTGGATATGGGAGCATCTTCCCATTACTAGGCCTATTTCTGATAGGGTTCGACCTTGGGGATATCCTTATGCTTTCTTATATACAGGCATGGTCATACAACATCATATGGGTCATTTGGATTATTGGCAATGTCAGATTGATGATCTGGATCAGGTTACATGGTGTCCTTTCCTCAGTTGTGATCATTGGAGAGAGGATGGTGACGAGTTACCATATATGTTTGCCCCTCGCTAGATGATTGGGTGCACTCCTACCACTAGTGAGAGATTCTACTTCGGCAAAGTTTTGAGACAGTATGGGTGGATTCAAGATATGCCTCAGGGCAATGCATTATATGCTCGGGTACAGGCATAGATCTCTCTATGGGGTCCATGTATTGATTACCATTTTGCATTAGATCAGATTGTGGGTATGACTATTTGCAGATGGGAGATACTTCCTGGTATGGCTGATGCTGGGATGTCACATGAGTATGCAGATTGGTGGGCTCGCAACAAGTTTCCTCGGTTTACTGATCCAGCTGAGCCTATTCCCGGATGTCATGATGTTGAGAGGGGTGGTAGACATCAGAGAGGATGAGGACATAGACATCCTCAGGTTGCTGCAGGGGGAGGTCAGGTGAGACGAGATCAGGGTCATGATAGACAGGTTAGAGCATAGGATGATGCAGCTGATAGATGACCTAGAGCATATAGGCAAGATAGAGTGCATAAACATCAGAGAGCTCAGAGACATGCACAGATTGATGTAGCTAGGTAGATTCTTGGGAGATTAGATCCCTTGGTATAGTTACAGAGAGTGGCCTTAGCTCAGCATGATGATGATGCAGTGCATCAGGATCAGGCACAACAAGATGATGCACAGCAGGATGATGGGGCTCCATAGATGCCTCCACCAGCTCCACAGCCACAGGGTGCACAGGGTGATCACATGGATGGAGTCAAGCGAGGTTTACAGTCTACGAGGATAGAGATATCCACTATTGTGGGTCGATTGGACCAGGTTGCCTCTTTATTACAATAGCTCGTATCAGTCATGGTTGTTCAGAGGTAGGATGGAGCTGGTACATCATAGGCTCCTCCCCCACAAGATAGTAGAGGGCCAGGTGGATCTAGTGCTATAGGCTCTTGATTGATATGATGACAGATTTACTTAGTGTTTCTAGTCCACCTTTCATGTTATTCTCATTGATCGAAACATTTGATATATCACCTTGATGATATCTTGACATATTTGATGTATTGGATCCTCCTTTTGATGATGATATATGATGATATACTTCTTGATTCTCTTTGATGAGTTGATTATAAGATTATCTTTTATGCAGCTATACGATGTTTTATTTATGCATTTACTTGGATTCATGCTATGAATACAATATCTTACTTTGTGATATATATAGATGTATGCAAAAATGTATGAATTTGGTGATGCTCTTCTGTTGTTCATGTATGGATGTAAAATATTTAATGGAAATGCACATGTATGTTCCTATGTTTTTTATTTTTCAATGTATGCTAGTCTATCCTTAAATATATGAGTGCACATGATATGTGGATGATTTCTCATTGTAATATGTGGATAATGAATAATGGTCAATGTATGTATGCAAAAGATAATATCATTTTCTTTATAGTGTTTTATCAAGAATAAATGTTGTTATTGAACCCCCTTTGCTTAAATGTTTTAACTAACCAAGATTATTGATGTACCCCCTCATTCCCTTGGAAAAGTAACCATAAACACATGCATGTGATCAAACAGGACTATGCAATTAATCTAACAAGATAATGCAATTAATCTAATATGCCTTGCAATGCAACCTAAGTGTCACTAGCTTTTAGCAAATAAATGCCTTGAGGATAAATTTTCATCATTGAGCATTTTGGGACTAGAAAGTCGATATAATTACCACTGCCCACTGACATGATGATATGAATACTTCTTTTTATCACATTTTGGTAACCTCTTTGTCGAACCAAGTACAACCCTCACTAGTTGGATGACCAAACTATGGGAGTCTGAACACCGGTGTCAACGAATTCAATGTTGCAAGTGGATTTTTGGTATTAAGATATAGAAGATCTAAATAGCCAAGGTATCCATTTGTGTAAACAAACAAAGGTCAATCCACCCTCTTATGAGATAGTCCTCGATGGTTCTTTGATGACCATGTCGTTAGACAAATTCTTATAAGGTGACGAATCTTCCTCCAAATAGTCACTCAAAGGCAATAAAATATCACATCTTTATCATGGCTAATCTAGTCGAACATCATCAAATAACTCCAAAGATATGATAAAAAGTCAAGTTCATCAAGATTTTAACAAAACTTTAAGTGTTTTACCATGTTTCATTACTTGGCAAAGAAAAAAAACTTTTGAATGTTGTGCCATGTTTTCTCATTTTCAAAAAAAAAGATTTCCAAGTATTCTGATCTTTAAGATGTGTTTGTCAATTTTTAATCCTGAATAATAAAGTCAATGAAGGTCCCGGATCATGTTGTAGAATCAAATACTTAGGCTCAAGAAAATTTTCCATCTCTTCTGAAATTCTGATTAAATCTCTCTCTTTGACGTGATTGATTGTAGCACTTATTGAATCCATTGGATGCCAAATTTACCATCTTCTTCTGCCCCCAAGTGATAAATGTGATCGATTGCCAAACTTAGGAGTGATAGACAATGCAACAATGCGATTGACCGACTTTATTATGACTAAGTACAAATGACAGATGCAATGGTGATTGTACAAATGGGATGATGGAAATGCAATATGTACAAATGCAACCTAGGAAAGACCAACTTAAGGGAACCAAAGGCACTTGTTTACCAAGTTTTCACCTTTAGGATGGATCAAGCTTCTTTTTTTTTTTTGGCAAGCTTTTTCTCTCTTTTTTTTTGCTACCAAGGTGCCTATTTACTAGGTTTTCACTAGGGCACTTTCTTCTTTTTCAACTTTTTTGTATTTTTGTATTTTTCTTTTTTTTTCATATCATCAAGGCACCTATTTACTAGGTTTTCACCAAGACAACATTTTTGAATGTTTTTCCTTTCTTCATGCTCAATTTTCTCAATGTTTTTATCTTTTTGTGCTTTTCAAATGTTTTTGGTATTTTCAAGATCTCTTTTGAACTATGTACAATAAATAGGATGCTCTCTCATCTGATACTCTTTATACTCTTTCATCTACCTCATGTATGGAACCTTTTAAGATGAATACTATTGATAGGTTCTTGGAGTTCCTCTCCATCACAATCTGATAACTTATAGGTTCCCGTGCCAAATGAAGATATTATGATAAATGGGCCAAGCCAATTAGCCTCCCATTTTCCTTTCTTCTCCCTCTCAACCTAATTCTTTGGATTCTCTCTCAACACCAAGTCTCCTACTTGAAAAACTCTTAGTTTGATATGTTTATTATAGTTCCTTGAGATTCTATTTTGGTACACTTTCAGGTGTTCATAAGCTTGTGTTTGATGTTCTTCAAGTAAATCCAATTGTTGAAGTCTAGCAACTTTGTAGTCTTCATCTATGATCAATCCTTGTAATGACACTCGTAGAGACATGATTTCAACCTCTAATGGTAGAACTGCTTCGACCCCATAGACTAGTAAGAATGGCGTGGCTCCAGTGGGTGTTCTTATGCTGGTTCTATAGGCCCATAATGCTAGATTAATTTTCATATGCCAATCCCTTCCTAATTTGTTGACCGACCTTTTCAAGATCTTTAATATATTCTTATTCATGGCTTCGGCTTGCCCATTTCCCTGAGGGTAATAAATTGATGATGAATGGTGAGTAATATGAAATGTAGCACATAGTTCATCAACATCCTTATTCTTGAACTGTTTTCCATTATTTGTTATTATGGCATTAGGAATACCATATCGGCAAATGATATGATTCAAGATAAACATGGAAATTTGTTTTCCTCTTGCCGTTATCAAGGGAACCACTTCAACCCACTTGGTGAAATATTTTGTTGCGGTTATGATATGTTTGTGCCCATTTGAAGAAGGTGGATTTATGATGCCAATTAAATCAAACCCCCATTGATAGAAAGGCCATGGTGTGACAAATGGATGTAATTCTTGTGCCGGTACATGTATCATGTCGCCATGATATTGGCATTTGCTGCATATCTTCACAAAGTGGCAAGCATCTTTTTCCAATGTCTTCCAAAAATACCCTAAGCGAAGGATTTTCTTAGCTAGATTTAACCCACTTGAGTGCGACCCGCAAATGCCTTCGTGAACCTCTCGTAAAGATAATTTAGACTCTTCTTCCTCTAGAAACCTAAGTAACATCTCATTGAGACCCTTACGATACAATGTTTCAGAAAGGATTAAGTAACGGGAGGCTTGGCATATGAAATTGTGTTTTTGAGCACGGGTTTGGTCTAAGGGTAGCACTTGGTCTTTAAGGTATGTATATATAGGTCCGTACCAAGGGGAGTCATGTCCATGTAAGAGGGCAACAATTTGGGTTTCGAGAAGGTCAAATGCCGGTTTCACCAACTATTCCACCAATAACTCATACTTCTCATTTTGATCTGGTTTTTGTAACAAAGAGGCCAAGGTAGCCATGGTGTCAGCTGCTCTATTTTTCTCTCTAGGAATCTGTTCAAAGGTGATCAATGCAAAGTATTTCTTCCATCCATCAATCATAGTCTTATAAGGCATCAAATTTTCATCTTTAGTGTTATATTCATTGTTGACTTGATTAATGATGAGTTGAGAATCTCCATAAATTTGTAGCTCTTTTATATTCCACTCTAAGGCCATTTTGATGCCTATGTCTAGTGCTTCATATTCTGCTATGTTATTTGTGCATGGAAACATAAGCTTGTAGGATTTGGGAATGGTGTAACCTTGAGGAGTTACCAATAATATGCCGGCCCTGGAACCTCCTTGAGTATAGGATCCATCAAAGTATAACTTCCACGTTTTTGCCTCTATGTTGATAATGGCAGAATCTGGAGATTCCACTTGAATAGTTTGTGTAGAAGTCATGGGATTTTCAGCTAAGTGATCTGCTATCACTTGTCCTTTTATTTCCTTTCTATCAACATATTCAATGTCAAATTCACTCAATATCATCACCCATTTAGCTATTCTACCTGTTAACGCTGTTTTACTTAACAAATACTTGAGAGGGTCTATCTTGGCAATCAACTTGACCTTATGCATCAACATATAATGTCTCAATTTTTGAGATGCAAACACCACTGCTAGACAAGCTCTTTCCATAAATGTGTAATTAAGCTCATATTTTATCAATGTTCTACTCAAATAGTAGATAGCTCTTTCCTTTCCTTGTTCATCCTCTTGCGCCAAAAGTACTCCTAGGGATCTTTTCGTAGCAGATATGTAGAGAAGTAATGCTTTGCCCTTGATTGGTGGCATGAGAATGGGTAGATTTATCAAATAGGTCTTCAACAATGTAAAAGCTTGATCACATTCGGCATCCCATATAAATATAGTATCTTTATGTAGCAACCTGGTGAAAGAATGACATTTTTCAGCCAATTGAGAGATAAACCTTCTTATGGATTGGATTTTGCCTTGCAAGGATCTCATTTGGCTGATGTTCTTAGGTATCTCCATGTCCATTATAGCTTGTACTTTCTCAGGGTCCACTTCAATCCCTTTGGCGGAAACTATATAACCTAGTAACTTGCCAGATTGGACTCTGAAGGCACATTTATTTGGGTTTAATCTGACCTTGAATTGCTCCAACCTAACAAATATATTTTTCAAAATGTGGAGGTGTTCTTCTCTTTTGTGGGATTTTGCCAATATATCATCCACATAGTCTTCTAAAAATGTGTGCATCATGTCGTGGAAGATAGTTGTCATGGCCCTTTGATATGTGGCTCTGACATTTTTAAGACCGAAGGGCATGACATTCCAACAAAAAGTGCCCCAAGGGCAAGTAAATGCTATCTTTTCTTGGTCTTCAGGTGCAATTTTGATCTGATTATACCCGCTAAAACCATCCATTAATGAGTACATTGAGTGTCCTGCTGTCAAATCCACTATGGCATCTATGCTCGAAAGTGGGAAATCATCTTTAGGGAAAGCAAGATTTAGATCTCTAAAATTTGTACACACACAAATGGATTTATCATGCTTTGTGACTGGTACAATGTTGGAGATCCATTTGGTATATGCTATTGCTCTTATGAATCCTACTTTCAACAATTTTTCCAATTTTGCCTTGACCAAAAGAGCTATGTGGGGGTGCATTTTTCTCAACTTTTGCTTAACGGGCTTAACCCCTGGTCTAACATTCAGATGATGCATTATAAAGTCAGGATCTAATCTGGGTATGTCAGCATATGACCATGCAAAGTTTACTTGTTGTTCTTGGAAGAATTTGATGAAGTCTTCTCTTTCTAGAGGTGTAAGTGATGCTGCCAAGTGTATGAACCTTGGATCCACTTCCATGCCAATGTTAACTTTTTCCGTTGGCTCTATGAGTATAGGTGACCTTTCCTCTTCATGTTCAGGCAAAGTATCCAATCTCTCTTCCTTTGGTGCCACAGTTGGGTTTTCACCAAAAGAAACGTCTTTTATTTTTATTTTTTTTGGTTCTAATGGTGCCATAGTTGGGTTTTCACCAATAGAACTTTTCATTTTTTTATTATTCTTTTTCATTTTTTTCTTTTGACTAAGAGACTTGACCCCTACTACTGTCATTATGTCCGTATTGAATTCGTTGGTGAAAGAGGGTTCAACCACATTAAGGTAGTGATTCATTGCTTGGTCATTGGGAAAGTAAAATAGGTCATTTGGTTCGGTTTGGTCCCAATCAATGAGGTCCGGATTTATCAAAAGTAAGGGTTCATTGGGTAAAATGTCAACAATAGGCATTATGGACATGACTTCATTTGAGGGTTCATACATTGTATCGTTTAGATCTATGACGTGCACTTCCTCAAGATGATCCATGGAAGAAGGGTCAAAGTCCCCTTCACTCGAGTCCTCATCAACCTCTACGGGAAACAACATGGGAAAAGCCACAAGCAGGTTAAAACTAACATTTGAATCTCGCTCCTCTGAAGGCATCCAAAATGTTTCTATCCATGCTCCATTGGTAGGTACTTGCTCTATATTAGGCCTTTGAATATGAGGTTCTTCACTAATTTGAGCTTCTTGCCTTGGGAGTTTTGCATAAGTATGTATAGCAATCACTTCCTTATCATGACATGATTCATCTGATAAGGTATCCCATTCATAATCCCGAGAATCATCACTATCTCCTTCAGATTCTAAGGCATTTATTTGAGGATAAAAATCATGCATTGGGCTCGAACTTTCTCCTTTGAATTGAAAACCTACTCTAGATTTTTCATGACTTGCCCTCCAAATAGGTTCAATAGGTTCTAATAACCCCCTATTTCTTTTGCCTAAGGGTCCTCTTCCCTTGTATCCCATCTTCTACATTATATCAAAGCCTTTCCCATATTGCTCGGTTTGTATCTTTACATGCTGAATTCTTTCCATGGGAGTGTTGGAGGTATCTTCCTCATCATGGTAAAGCCATTGAAGGACGTCATCTTCTTCCTTATCCCATGTTGCTTTGTTATCTTCCCTTACAAAATAGGAATTATACTTATGTGGAAGATGTTCTTTTGATGGTCTACCATGTGATTTTGGAGATGTGGGCACGTCAAATAGAGAAACAGAATATTCCCCTATTCCTTTTGAACTAATCTTGCATTGTTTTTCAAAGTTATTCATCATTTCACTCATGTGTTGGTAATGATCTTTCTTGGCTTTTTCCTTTTCTTCTTTGGTAGGTTTATAGACTACCGTTTCCAATATAGGTGCTAGATATGAACTTTCCATTGCATTTGGACCCTCGTAGCTCACTTTTTCCTTTCCCTTAGTTGATGTTGTTGAGCTAACTTGAGGAGGGTGTTGAATAACATCTAATGTTAGTTCTTTCATTTTAACATCTTCAATTGTGGTTCTTTGAATAATTCCCTCCCGGTTATGTGGAATGTATAACTCATGAGGAGGTTTGAGTGCATTGCAATATTGGAATGGGTTAGAGTCTCCTCCAACTGTGATTTCTTCACCCATGTACAGAAATTGTATGCATTGGTGGTATGTGGATGGGACTGCTTGCATCTCATGGATCCATGGTCTCCCCAACAAAATATTATAAGTTAATTTCATGTCCAACACTTGGCAATTGGTGTCCTTCTTGACAGGTCCCACTTGGATGGGCAATACAATCATGCCTTTAGAAGCTCTTTTAGCTTCATCATAAGCTTTAATGGTGATTTTCTTTGTAGGGTCAATGCAAGACTCAGATAGACCTAAGGACTTGACAAGACTTAATGTGCAAATGTTGAGACCAACCCCTCCATCAATGAGGGCTCTTTTGACTCTATGCCTTTCGATTAAGACCTCTATATGCAATGGTAGATTTTGAGGATGGGCTATAGACATGTCATCTTGATCAAAAAATGAAAGACAATGAGGTGCTACAAGATGACCTACCATATTTTGAAACTTTTCTGCCTCTAAGTTAGTAGGAACATGTGTCTCTACTAGAGCTTTTTCCAAAATCTCCTTATGGTTTGGTGACAACTTCAATAACTCTAAGATAGAGATTTGTGCTGGAGTACATTGCAATTGATCAACCAAACTGTAAGGCCTTGCTATTGTAGAAGGTTGTTTGACCACAATGTTGGATTGCGGGATGTTAGTGCTTTGAGGAGCTATCCCTTGTAGGGTCATTCTAGAATTCTGCCCTCTTGTAATGAAATTTGATGCTTCCTTTTGAGGTTGTTCATTGACTCTTATAACATTAACAATATGATCATAAGGTGGTGCAAAGTTGAGATTATTGGCGCTTTGCTTCTTGCTATTTGATGACTCTCCCTTATCATGTTTGTAAAAAGGTTGTTTAAATGTTGTATGATCTTCATTGTTTGGAGGTCCATCAATGGTGATTGTGGCATTATCAATTAAATCTTGCACTACATTCTTTAGTTGTAGACATTCATTTGTTGTGTGTCCTCGAATTCTGTGATACTCACAATGGCTATCGGCACTCCACCAACTAGGCTTATTATTTGGCTCATAAGGCTGAATTTTGGGTAAAGTAATGACATTATTAGCCATGAGAGTCTTTAATGCCTTTTCAAGGGGTTCACCCAAGGGTGTGAAGTTCTTTGGAGGAGTTGGCCTCAAATATTTATCAAATTTAGTATTCCTTGAATTATCTCCTTGATTTCCATTATTGGTGTGGTTGTTGTTGGATGGTGCATTGGAACTTTGATTGGTATTATTCACTTGATTAGGTGTCCTTGTAAGAGAAAAGGGGACCACCTTCAAGTTGCTAGATTCAACTACTCCATCATTCACAATTCCCTTATTGTTGTTCTTATAATGACTGTTACTATTGAACCAATTATTCTTTTGATTATTGTAATACCCCAAAAATGGGCTATAAGTTCATTAATCTCCTATATCAACAATTCGAATGAAATCAATATCAAAGTCCTAATCTAAGGCACATCTAAACATCATCAAATCATAATTGATTATCTTAAATTCTGCATCGGAGAATATTCCTAGCAATATTCCTAATTATCATAATTATCTTTAATTTTATAATTATTTGGCAATAAATCACATTTATCCTAAAATTTGATTAATTAAATATTTTTCATATTTAATTAATTAGATTTAATATTTGCCACTTAATTGTTTAATTAAATTTAATTCTATCTATTATTAATTGTATTATTTAATTTTGACAATAAATCCAATATCTTATGAATAATTGATTAAATCTTTATTTAATTAATTAAAGCATGTTGTCATTATTTAATAATATAGTTTTTAATAAAAGTTTGATAAATAGTTAATTAACCCATAAATTAATTATTTATTTTCAAAAAATCAGTTAAGTTGGAAATAAATCACTTTATTATTAAATTGATTCATAAATAAAACATGCACAATCATAAAAGCAAACAACTATCAATTGTCAATTAAAGCTAAACTCTATTTTGAGTTAAAGCTTAGCTTTTGCATGTTTTTGTGAGTTAATTATCCTTTATTTAAAAATAACTCAAAAATCAACCTAAGTTATTTGAGTGATTTATGGCTTTTTCTCATGCACCTCCAAAGCCCTGGATTTCTATAAAACCAAGGCTCAGCTCTTCATAATTCATCTCTCAAATTTGCATCCAAGCATCTCATAATTTTGCAAGCTTACTTTGCCAAATTCATCTCATATTTTGCACAATCACGCTGGAGAATTGGAATTGAAGAATCAAAGCTCTTGTGAATCGACATCTTTGTGAGATCAATCTTATTTTTGCATTCATATTGCATATCATTGTTAGATTAGCATTGCATATCAATTTTCAATAGCATTCATAGCATATCAATTTCAATAGCATTCATAGCATATCAGTTTATCATTCATATTGCATAGAAAATATAAAAAAAAAATTTAGCTTAATTGCATTCAATTCATATTTCATATCAGTTTGGCATTCAAATCTTTCATTTAGGTGTCGTCTAGGTCACTGATCTCGATAACAATCTGAAAACATTAATCTCGCACCTACTAGAAGGCAGTAAATCGCTTGGTTAGATAGCTTTCAATTTTGCACGATTTTAATTTTTGCTAACCTCTAATGTTTTACTGAAGTGTTGTGTTTATAGATCAGGTACAATTTTCACACACACATTTCTGGCACTCACCGTGGGGCAACCCACCTTTGCATGCTGGTTTTGATTTTTTTGGGGAGCTAAAACCCCAAAGTTTCAAAGATTTAATTTTATCTCCCAAACGGCTTGGGGTTTTGGTCTCAAATTTTTTTGCAAGTTGGTGACATATCGGGAAAGCTTCAATAAAAAATTTAGAATTTGCTAATTTTTTTTGAATTTTTAATAATTTTTTTTTGATTTTTCATAAAAAATTAATTTTCGGCGCAAATTAGAATATTTTTTGGAAATTTTTACATTTTCAAAAATCTCTTCAAATTCTACAGGGGGTCTATTATTTGTGTTTTAAATTTGGATGCAATTTAGTAGCTCAAATAGTCAATTTGCAAAAACTAGTCTATTTTGATAAAATGGGTCTCTAGGGCACAAATGAAGAGATTTTTCTAAAATTTTTGCATTTTTGGAAAGCTCTCTATTTTTTAGTAGGGGTCTCTATTCTAAATTTCTATTTTTGTAGCCAAAATCATATCAAAAAAATTAGATCTTGTTGACTAGGTCAAATGCAGTGCAAAAAAATTAAAATTTTATGATGGGTATGCACTTATTTTTCATATGATTCAATGCATGATATGAGTTGTCATTTGAATTAATTTTTGATTATTATTGCTCCTAACAATTGATTTTTAGATCTAACCCTAAGGTTTTCATAAGTTAAATATACCTTGCATATCTTGTTGGCTTGTTGGCTTGTTGGAGAGTTCGTAGCTTGCTTGCATAGTAAAGCTCAACAAAAATTGCTAAAAATCAGGTAGAATCTACTAAGCGCATTGTGAGGATCATGAGGTATTCTCCTTGTTCTAAAAATATTTCGATTTGGACTTAAAATAAATCTCTTATGTGTTTGGCTTGTGTGCATCTTTTCATGCTTTTGTCTATTTCTACACACTTGCATAATTGATACTAGGTTGTGACCCCTTAAGGATTCATTAAGTAGTCTTAGAATACTTGTGATTGATCTTGATTGCTATCTTGGGTTATTAGACTCGCTAATCCACCGGCCCCTCATTTTCGCCCCGTGGTTGCAATCTCAGCGCCATAAAGGGGAGGGGTCAACAGGACAGAAGCGTTAAGTGTTCCACTTGGCAACCCTTTTGTGCTTTTAGGAACTCACTTATTTTCTAAGTTGGGGACTCATTTTCAGCTTGTGTGAGGTGTTAAGTGTTCCACCTTGTGGACTCATCTCATATTCACTTTAAGCGTTAAGTGTTCCTCTTTCTGCTTTTTGGGTACTTTTGGTAGATTTGCTTTCGGAAATATATCTGTGCTCACATAGTAATTAGGCCCTATCAACACTATTCGTGATTCTGAGAGATTGGATTCCTAGCGAAATCCTTCCTTGACGATGGAATCCTTGTAGGTAGGGAGGATACTTAGTGCGTTTCACATTCAACTTGGTTAGTGAGTCTTCTCTTATTGATCGACACATTCTCTCTCCGGAGAGGTTGATAGATCACGTGGGTTTGATATCACGAGCTTTGGTGAATCAAAATTGGTTAGTGCATCTTCTCTTATTGATTGATACATTCTCTCCCTGGAGAGGTTGATAGATCACGTGGAGTTGATATCACAGACCTTGGTGGAACAAAACTTTGTCTTAGCGTGTCAGATTAATCTGCCTGCTTTGTTTGGGTTAAAAGTGAAAAGGTGTCAAAAACCTTGGATCTGGAGCCAAGTCCCCTTGTGGTATAAATCTGTGAGTCACCTTTAGAGAGGGTTAACCGTAGCAGACAATCTCTTCACAGGGAAAACTACGTTGACGGAACCTCAAGCGGTAATAGCCATTTTTGCCATGGTAGTGACAGCCGCTATATAAATGTCCTTATGGAAGAAATCTCCAAGGGTATGGTTCATTGTTGGGTTGTCAGATCTCCCTAGCAGCTCTTGAAGATTAAGTTCTCAGACTATGTCAAAACCCTGGTGCACCAGGATTGGAGTTCACCCCTTTGAATCATAAAAGTTGCAGAGTCAAACCATTACTAAAAACCCTAGAGAGGCCAATTTTTCACTTTTAGGTATATGTGTGTTATTGCAAAACTTTTCAGAACATACACAATTAGTACTCTCAGGGATTAGCACAATTTGGTCACTTGATTGTTCATGCGCAAGGTTGCTTTTGCCCTTGTTCATTGTTTTCAGACGTGTTTGGAATCACTTGCTTGCTATTCTGCATGCTTGTTTATCTACTTGGCTATTAAAAATGATCAAATCTGGTATAACCTTCAAAATTTGGACAGTACAATTTGCAAACAATCCAAAATTGAAGACCTTAAATTTTGCAAAAATTGACGTAAAATCTTTTCTGGAGTCAAAAGTCATTTCAGGAAGTCAAAAGTCATACGAGTTTTGTCAAGTGTCATTTCAGTATTGCCCATCTATCGTATGATTGAGAACCCAGTGTCGTATGAGTTTTCAAACCAGCAAATTCAAGAAAGTCAAAACCCTGTTAGCAACTATTGTATGATATTGACAACTGTCGTTTCATTGCTACCCAACTGTCGTACGAGTTTAGCAACTATCATTTCATAGACTGCCCAGTGTCGTACGAGTCTGCAGAGTGTCGTTTGGAAAAATTTGAGAGAGTTGTCAGAAATTGTCAAATTACAAGATATCCAATATTTTCAGCCTAGTTCCAGAATCTATCGAAAAAAATCACTGTGTCAAGAACATATCAGTAGCTATCAAGAATTAGTACACATGTCTCAAAGAATCAGTACACATGAGGAAGAAATTCTGATCGCCGCTATGATGAAACAGATACATGCTATGCAAGTCCAGCTTGACAAACTTGAGAAAGAAAAGGAACCTAAAGAGTTCTCCATGGAATCTCTATACTCTTTTCCATTTGATAAAGACTTGTACATGTCACCATGCCCCCAGAAAAAATTTGAGCAATATGATACCTCTTCCACAGAGAGTGACACATCCAGCTTTGGAGACTATGATGACTATGATGACAGACAATGTAATGATACCTATGACACCTCTGTTCCTAAGAGTCCTCCTCGTCGTTCATTCCTACTTACTACAAATGGGCCATCACATTGGATAGATCATGATGGTGATCCATATGATTCTGATTTTGAAAGAGATTTTGATGGCTTTTGTGGACAATACCTTGATGATGATCCATCTACTACTACTGAGGACTATAAAATACATCGTGCTAGCTTGAAACGTCAATACTATAAGGATCTCTCCTCTAAGAACTCTCCAGCTGAAAATAAAGATTACACTCTCAAGCAAGATCATGTTAATGCTGAACCTTTGTCTGGTGATGGTTCCCTTCCATCCCCTACTTCCTCCAATACCCGTACATTTCTTAAAGCTTCTGAGTCTTTCAAATCTTTCACAGAACCTTCATCCGACACAAGCCTTGATACTTTTCATGCGGTTCCCTATAGTTATCCTCCAGGGCTACCTCTTAAAGAAACTCAAGCTAACCTTCACTTGGCTGCAAAGACTTTCAATAGTGATAAACCTAAAGAGCCTAAGCCTTCATATGCTATAATCCCTACTTCAGCTAGTCCTCCACCATCTCTTCCAAAGTCATCCATACAATCCCAACATGCTTCCTTGTCCTTAGAAGTGGCTCCATGTCAAGAGGACTCTAAAAATGATGAAGAAAAGAACATAAAGAAAGATCAAGATCAAGAACCCTCCATGTCGTCCACTCCTTTTCATGATGTCTTTTAGCCACCTCAGGGTTCTTTTGATCTTGCACATCCTTTTTCATGCATTCCACCATGTCTTAAGTCTTCTCCTAAGCAAGATCAAGCTACTACTTACACTATTGAACTTATTGACAATCAAAATAACCTTACTACACTTGCGCTTTCCAAAGATGATACTTCCATTAAGGTTGGTAAAAATAGTGTTGTTACTTCCAATGTTAAGCCTATTGAAAAACAAGAGAAAAATTATGTGCTTATGCTATCCGAAGATCCTTGTCAAGATCAAAGTCTTCCATCTTCTTATTCTACCACTCCATGTTCACTTCCACTTTCTACTCTTCCTAAGTCTTTGCAAGCTTTGAACAATCCTATCAAAGAAGGTGCTCATATTCAAGATGTCCATGATTCTATTGAAGATCCTAATGCTCACTCTAAAGATGTTGATATCCTTGGTTGTCATATAGATGCTGATGAACTTATTGATTATCCTTTTGCATCTTCCACTTCCATCCTTGGACCTCTTCCACCACTACTAAGGGCTTCATGCCTTCCTTCCATCTTGGGTGCTTATGTCCCTTCACTTTCCCCTCCTAACTCTCCTGATTTTCCATCCATCTTGGGCCCTTACATCCCTCCATCTCCCATCTTTCCTCAAGATCAACATAGATGCATACCCTTGAATCCTTTTCATCCACCCACCCATCTAAACCAGTCATATCCTCCCTCTTCCACAAATCCCAAGTCTTTTGGAAGTAACTTGAATGTTCAATACAAGAAAAAGAAGCAATACAAGAATCCATCAAAAAAAGAAGATCACCATGTCTCCTCTAATAGACATGGAAACATAAAGTCAAAAGAGATATCTAAGAAAAAAACTACAAGACAAGTATGGGTTCCAAAATCCATCATTGAAGATATTCTCTCTAGATCATCAAAAGAAAATAAAAAGCCTATGGCTATATGGATTCCAAAGTCTCTCTTGAAAGAGTCTAGTGTTGAGCAAAAAGTGAAATTGACATTCAAGCTTCCAAAGGCTTCCACTTCATCTTCTTCCAAAAGAATTCTTCCATTCTATGTACCTGAACCACAACCTCTGCTATCCATTTGCCATATTCCTTCACGTATTCCTTCATTCACGATTTCTCCATCCTCTTACCACCCTTCAAGGTATGTGTTGATGTTGAGCTTGCCTTCCTTTCCATCTACCCTTTCACAATCCTTCCATTCATTATCCTTCTACCTTTTATCTTTTTTCCTCATTTTCCTATTCCTCCTATCTTCCAACCTCACTCGCTTTACATAAAACCTTATCCTCCATTTTTCTCTTCCATCTCCCTTTCCCTATCAGCATCTTTGAGCATATCATTTTGATTCCTTGGCATATCATGGTTTATCCTTTCAAGGAGCATTATCTAAAAAGCTTGCCTTCTTCTAAAAAAAAAAAGAAAAAAATGAAAATGTGCCATGGTGAAAACTTGGAAACAGGCACCTTGGTAGCAAAAGTAAAGAAAAATTAATTCATCCTATGGTGAAAACCACTTCCTTGTGGCACCTTGGATAAGTACCATGATAAAAACCTAGCAATCAAGCATCATGCGTAGTTCTTCTACATATTTCATCCATTCCATCTTCTCTCTTTGATCTTGACAATGTTGATCTATACACGAATATTTGGCTATTTTGTGAGCTATCTTACGGTGATCTTGCTTTCATTCCTTCCATGTTTAGCCTTCATATCCATCTTCTTCCATTCATTTTCACCTATCGCTATCTTTTTCCCCTTTGGTCTTGATCTAATAAAAAAAAGAAAGAAAGAGTAAAACACAGTGCTATGAAGCCTCTTGACATGTCTACTCTTTTGGACTGCATCCTTTCCAGCTCTTGCATCACGCTTTTGTGACTTATCCTATGCTAGCCTTTCATTACTTGTCTAAATGCGCTTTACTTGACAATTTTTCCCTAGCTTGGGTATTCTTGAGGAGTTTGCCCTTGAGGATTTCTTCCCTTCATTATCCTTTATTCTCTTGTCTTCCATCTCTTCCACTAGCTTGCCAATCCCTCTTGTTCTCCACCTTGCTAGACATTGGGACTGCACGATATGATCTTGCTTGGGAGTTTGCAATAGAAAAAGATGCTATCAAGTATCCCAAGTATCAGAACAAGTATCAGAACCAGTATCATAACAAGTATCAGAAACAAGTATCAAAACAAGTATCAGAACCAGTATCAGAATTAGTATCAGATCAAGTATCAGAACACCTACTGGGGCTACACCTTTTGCTTTAGTTTATGGGTCTGAAGCGGTACTACCTATTGAGGTTGAAATCCCATCACTCAGAATCAGAATGCATGGACTTGTCACTGATGAAGACTACAGAGTGTCTAGGTTACGAGAACTTGAATTACTAGATGAGCGCAGGTAAGCAACGTATGATCGTCTCAGAGTGTATCAGAAAAGAATGTCTAGAGGCTACAACAAGAAAGTTAGACATAGAGAATTTCAGGTTGGTGATCTAGTGTTGAGAGAATCCTAAAAATCAATCACATCGAGAACGCAAGGGGAAGTTCGAACCCAATTGGCTGGGTCCGTTTGTTATCACTGCTACTTTTGGCTCTGGTGCCTATCAACTCTCAACGACTGAAGGAGAATAGCTCTGAGAACCAATCAACGTTCTCCATCTAAAGAAATTCTACGCCTAAGGCATTCAGTGCTTGGTAAATGTCCTGAAAAAATCTTAAAAATCTTAAAAAGTCTTTAAAAAAATGAACATCTTGGTGAAAACCTAGCAATAGGCACCTTGATGATTCACAAAAAAAGCAAAAAAATATCAAAAATTCAAAAAAATCAAAAAATATCAAAAGTACAAAAAAATTTAAAAAAATGAAAAAATACAAAAAAATGAAAAAGAAGAAAAAGTGCCTTGGTGAAAACTTGGAAACAGGCACCTTGGTAGCAAAAATAGAATCTCTACCAAGATGGTGAAAACCCGACAAACAGGTGCCACTTGTTCAAAATGCTCCATCTATCAGTGCAATCTTGGTCTTTCCTAGCTTTCAGTCTTGCTTTAGTTTGTACATATCTCTCAGTTTGTTTCTGCATTTCCAATTTTCAATAAGTCGGTCTGTACACCAACTAGCTCAAGCGTCTGTATCCTATCAATGTTCAAACTTGGGGGCAATCAATGTCATATCCTATGGTCTCCATGTATCTTAGATGGATCATATCTAGTCAGAGTCCTTTGAAGCTTCATGTGAGTCAGTCAGTCAGTCTCGTCTCTAGAAAGGATTTTGCATCTACAACACGGCAATCAAACATCAAAACTCAACTGAAAACAATCTATGCTTTTTACATGCTTTTATCTCCTTGTATGCTTACTGATTCGCATTGAGATTTTTGCATATTGTGTCCCTTCGAGCTCTTCGATGATGTCCTTTATAGGATTTAGAGAGTGATGACTGGGGGCATAATCTTTTCTTTGTCTTCTGCTTGTATGTGAAAATCTAACAACTTTGGAAATTTCGGATTGAAATGGTGTCCGACTATAAGAGCCTCTATCTTGAATTGGATGGCCATGCGTACCTCGACCATTGATACCCAGACAATTCAAGGAAGTTTGATCTAACTATTATCTTTTTGAGTAAGTTCTTTCTCCTACTGTGGAACACGATCTTGCCTAAGGATGTGAATGATAAAGGGTCACTACGGGTAATTCACATTGGATTTAGAATGATCTCTTGACTCTTTGATGTGTATGTTAAACGCAAGGCGTATTCAGGTCATCATGATGTTTATATTTTGATGCTTATACAAATTGCTATATCAAAATGGACATGATATTCAGGTCATCCTGGTGTTTGTGCCTTGGTGCTTATATCTAATCCAACATTCCGAAAACAAATCAATATTCATATGTCCATGGTCATATGACCAGTGGGTGTTGTATTGATTCTTGCACATACAAATTGATATTCATATGTCTATGGTTTCATAGCTAGTGGGCATTGTATTGATTTATTCAGTTACCTAAAAGTTCAATGATGATAACAAATCGACACATGATCAGTGACTAGGTCCTAGGTCTTAGGTTGCATTTCATTTTGCATGTCTCTTTGTATTTTGCATGTTGCATGATCTCACAATGACTAAACGAACTTCAATGCTTAAACAATTCTCCACTTGCATCTTCAAATCTAACAAGAGCTGAATCTCACACGAAGGTTCCTCCAATGAAACAACAAGTAGAATCCATTTTCGGGATCAAAATTGAAATTTGAGATCATTTATTATGTCAAAATCACGATTTAAAATTTTTGGGACTAGGACAGTCTACTGCTTGCATAATCAACCTTCAATCCTCACAGAAATCCAGTATACAACTTAACTGATTATCTAACATCAAACTATCAAAATTTCAACTTGGTCAACTATGGTCAACTCATGGTCAAACCTAGTCAAACTTGGTCTTTTGGGACCTTCCAACGATGCGGAATGTGTTTCACCACACTTCTCAAATCAATTAACATGCTTCTAAACTATAACGCTGACTTTTCTTGTCAGATTTCAATTTTAATCCCGAAGGGGGCATGGTATTGCACATCAATTCAAAGTCTGTAAATCAAATTCTATCGATCAAATCTATCAATATCTTTCATCAGTGATCAAGACAACAATCACATCTAGTTGCTGATTCATCAAAAGTCCTCATCGCTCGGGGCAAATCTATCATCACTTGGGGCATATCAGATTCATCAAGATCTATATCAATCTGGTATTCTCCTAATCTTGTAAACTGTATTAGTTTTTGCAACCATCAGATCATAGTGTTCTTTCTTTGGTTCTTCGGCAACTGAAGGGTTTGGATGTGATACCTGCTAGTTTTGCTAAGACAATCGAGTCTAGAACGGGTCACTCACTTCTTTGCAATCCTAAGGTTTGGAATCAGGCGTTTTGACACTTTTTCGCAATCATAGGTTCATTTGCTGTTATAGTGAACATTATCTTTGGTCACTCAGGACCTATTATCTCCATATCAATTCAATATCAATCAGCTTCTGTCTCATATCAATTATCAATTTCGAATATCAGTTTTATATCTCTATCAAACATAGACTTTCTTTGAACCACTGCGCTTCGCACAATAATTCAAAGAGGGGCAAAATGTAATACCCCAAAAATGGGCTATAAGTTCATTAATCTCCTATATCAACAATTCGAACAAAATCGACATCAAAGTCCTAATCTAAGGCACATCTAAACATCATCGAATCATAATTGATTATCTTAAATTCTGCATCGGGAAATATTCCTAGCAATATTCCTAATTATCATAATTATCTTTAATTTTATAATTATTTGGCAATAAATCACATTTATCCTAAAATTTGATTAATTAAATATTTTTCATATTTAATTAATTAGATTTAATATTTGCCACTTAATTATTTAAGGGTAAAAGCACAATCGAGTGTCACCTTTTGGGCTAACTCAAATCACTCGGCCCAGTTAGACTCGACCCAGTTATACTCGGCCGAGTCTAACACGGCCGAGTACACGTAGGTGCCACATGGCGCTGAATGGCGTCTACATGGCCCATTAGACTAGGCTGAGTGGTACTCGACCGAGTAGGACTCGGCTGAGTCAAAATAATATTTTTAATATAAAAAAATATCACAAACCACTCATTTGCACAGTATTAGGCTATTTGAGTGGGGCCGACCCCTAGGGGGATTCGGCCAAGTCAGACTCGGCCCAGTCTACTTAGGTGGCATGCCATGTTGGCAGCCAAACCACCAAAAATATAAAAAAACTAAAATTTTGCACTTCTATTGTTCCTTTCTTAGATCAAAATAGAAAATGTTAAAAAACTAAAAGTACCCTTTTCTAGATCTCGAAAGTATGATTTTGGACATATAAATTTTATATTGTTTCATCTACAAAACGTTAAACAAATTTGCTAAAAACTACATGTAGGTATATTAAACTTTGAGAAGACATTGATTCGGAAAATATAGAAAAATACTAAATCAATTCAAAAAAAATTTAAAATTATATAGGGCACTAGAGGAGAGAGTCCTCTTCAAGAATATATAATTTATTTGGTTTTTGGTATATTTTTTATAGGGTAAAAGTGACGGGAGACAAAAACTGTTGATTTCAGGTAAGGTCAACTTTCAATACTTATAACGGGTAAACTATAGATCGAAAAAACTTCTTTCTTTTTTCTTGCACTAGATATACATGTCATCTAAAACATATTATGAAATTGGAGGGAAAAAAAATATTTTACTTATAATGATTTGACGGGAAGTGAACTCGCTTATTTGTAGTATTTTTAGGATATGAAAAATAGACCCAAAAAATTAAAAAAATATATTAATTTTTGCTCAAATTAATTTTTAAAAATTATAGGCATAAAATTCATCCTATTTTACACATTTCATCAGTTTACATCATCTTCAAATTCTCAACAGAAATGTGACTTTTATGCCCTTGAAGTTTTTCAGTTTTTGTGTTGTTAGCCTCTTCCTTTGTAAAAGGGTGACAACTTATTGTGCTTTTACCCTTAATTAAATTTAATTTTATCTATTATTAATTGTATTATTTAATTTTGACAATAAATCCAATATCTTATGAATAATTGATTAAATCTTTATTTAATTAATTAAAGCATGTTGTCATTATTTAATAATATAGTTTTTAATAAAAGTTTGATAAATAGTTAATTAACCCATAAATTAATTATTTATTTTCAAAAAATCAGTTAAGTTGAAAATAAATCATTTTATTATTAAATTAATTCATAAATAAAACATGCACAATCATAAAAGCAAACAACTATCAATTATCAATTAAAGCTAAACTCTATTTTGAGTTAAAGCTTAGCTTTTGCATGTTTTTGTGAGTTAATTATCCTTTATTTAAAAATAACTCAAAAATCAACCTAAGTTATTTGAGTGATTTATGGCTTTTTCTCATGCACCTCCAAAGCCCTGGATTTCTATAAAACCAAGGCTTAGCTCTTCATAATTCATCTCTCAAATTTGCATCCAAGCATCTCATAATTTTGTAAGCTTACTTTGCCAAATTTATCTCATATTTTGCACAATCACGCTGGAGAATTGGAATTGAAGAATCAAAGCTCTTGCGAATCGACATCTTTGTGAGATCAATCTTATTTTTGCATTCATATTGCATATCATTGTTAGATTAGCATTACATATCAATTTTCAATAGCATTCATAGCATATCAATTTCAATAGCATTCATAGCATATCAGTTTATCATTCATATTGCATAGAAAATATTAAAAAAAAAATAGCTTAATTGCATTCAATTCATATTTCATATCAGTTTGGCATTCAAATCCTTCATTTAAGTGTCGTCTAGGTCATTGATCTCGATAACAATCTGAGAACATTAATCTCGCACCTACTAGAAAGTAGTAAATCTCTTGGTTAGATAGCTTTCAATTTTGCACGATTTCAATTTTTGCTAACCTCTAATGTTTTACTGAAGTGTTGTGTTTACAGATCAGGTACAATTTTCACACACACAATTATTGCCATTGTTGCCATTGTTGCCAAAGTTGGAGTTGTTCTTATTATCTTTGTATAGTTTGAGTTCTCCACTTTTGACCAACACTTCCTCCGTGGTTACTCCATTTTCAATTATATCTTGGAAGGTCTTTGGACATTGCATTCGTAAGCGGTAGTTTAACTCATTACTCAAACTGTTTATGAAGATATCCATCTTCTCTTTTTCAGGCACACTTCTAGGATATCTTGCAAAAATTGTCCTCCACCTTTGTAGAAAAGTGAGGAATGCCTCTCCATCTTTTTGTTTTGTGTTGCATAACATTATCATTGTGACCTCATGTTTAATTTTATATGAGTAATGAGCCATGAATTTTGAAGCTAACTCTTCGAAGGTCTTAATGCTAGAGGGTAACTTAGAAAACCACTCCATAGCCATGCCTCCTAAGCTTCGCAGAAATAATCTCATTAAATATGTTGTATCATGCATGAACTCTAAGCTCAATGCACAAAACTCCCATAAGTGATCTTGGGGATCCGTCATTCCTTCGTACTTGTCATATTTAGGAAACACAACATTGATTGGGAATGGTACCATAACCAAACTTTTATCAAACGGGAATGGACACAATGCTTCTATAGAGAAAGGCTTGGGAGCCCCGCTTTGCTTGATGTTGTCTAATTGCATTTGAAACACCTTGAATTGCTTGTTCATGATGTCTAAGGTACTCTCCTCAACTTTCGGTGCTTTAAGTTGGTTGACATCATAGTCACGGGGGAGCTTGAGACCTTTTTGTACTAAGTCCATAAAATGTTTTTCTCTATCTCTGTCCATTGCCTTTTCCATGAGCTTTTTGAAATAAGGACATTGGATGGCCTCACTAACTTTTTCATCCATGGCATCTTCTGCCGTTGGTTTGGTGTTAGTTTGAGTGTGAGTTTGGTCAACTCCTTGAGCATTTTGATCTACTCCTCCATTATTGGTATTGCCTTGGTTATTAATATTGCTCTGGTTATTCGTGTCAATGCCTCCACTATTGGCATTACCTTGGTTGGTGGGATCAATACCACTATTATCCTTACCACCCAAACTACCATAATACATCATGTTGTCTTCTTTTTCTTGTTCGGGTGACTTTTGTGGTACTCTAGGAGTAGTTTCATCTCTGGGATAAGGGAGTTCTTGTCTCAAATAGGTCTCGTTAGCTTGCAAGGTTTGCTTGATATAATATGATCTGGTGAATGCAGGCATGAACCTTGGATACAGGTCAAGACTACTTGGGGTCTAATCCTTTGCAAAATTTTGACAGATATGTGAAACAGAATTTTCGACTAGACTGTAAGTTGAATCAGTGAAAACTCGAAAAAGGGTACTCAAATTGATATTCAAAAATTTCTGATTCCTCCCGGAAGTACTCTCTGTTTTCCCTTTTTGTTTTCTGGGCGTGACTAAACCAAGCATAGGCGTGTCTGAAACTTGCGTAGGCATATACTGGTTTGTTGATAGGCGACACTCTGTAGATGTACAAGCAACACTTTTCTTGCTATTAAGCGGGTTTTCAGTATTTAAAGGCATGTTTGAATCTCTGTTAGGCGGGACTTTACTATGTCCACACATGTTTAAACCAGTCACAGGCGTGACTAAACACCTGATAGGCGTGTTTAAAATGTGCCCAAGCGACACTTCTCTGACCAGGGTATAAAATTTTGAATTTTTAAAAGTTTTGATCATATATTTTTGGTAAATTCTTGTTTTGAAAATTAGGAACAAGCGCAACACACACATAAATGTCTCTAAACAACAATCTAATGTGTATATTCTCAAATTTTTTCACAAGTATAGCACAAGAATGAATTCCAAACAGCCTACCTAGAGTCAAATTGGCTTGTAATCATGGCTCTACAAGGTGGCCTTTCTAATTTACTTGGGATTTAATTAGTATTCCATTCAAACGAATTAAAATCTCTCATCCCTCAAGTATGTTAAGGGGCTTCCCACATGCACCAAGGCATGATTTTGCGCAATCCGTAAGGACTACTAGAGGAAGTTCGAGAAAATTAAAATCCCTTTGTCATGCACCCCATTAAGGATGCATGCATTTCATTTTATAGTGGGTTGGATTCTCACGACAAAAGAAAGTGTATCCCACTTTGGGCTGTCCCTCTCACTAGCCTTGCTAAGGCAAATTCGGGAGGCAAGCCCACTAAATCTCTAGCATGTTCATTTTGCAAGTAAGGAAAATTGGAATTCAAGTAAAGTTTTTGGGAGTTTGTTTCACCAAGAAGGTGAAGAGCATATCCCTAACCTTCCTTTTGATTCCCAAACACTTCAAACACTTAGTTCTTTTTAAACCTCTTGACAAGGAGGTTCTTAGAATTGAAATGTGTGGTTCAATTTCCTCCCTATTAAAGCTAGATTTAAATGACAATGCCACAAGTTAAGGGAATGCAAGCTTGTTTGAGTAGAATACCTTTCCTTGTAGCTAGCAAAAGGCTAGGGGCATTTTTGAGTTACTGATTTTCATTTTTTTCACTTACTCACCTTGGAAATTTGCTCCAGCTCCCTCCTCCAACAAGTTAGTCCAACACAACCAATTCACAATGAGGGGAAACCAAACTTGCATTTAATCAATCAAAAGATTTAAATGAAAAAAACTTTAAGCTCAAGGTTCATAAATCCAATTTAGAGACACAAATTTTTGCTTGTAAGCTTCAATCACAGCTAAATACTTCTCATATACCTTGACATCCTCATCTAGTGTGGATTCAAGGACAACCTTTGTATGCACTTGATTCTCCTTCTTTATTTTCTTTGCCAATGCTTTTCCCTCCTTGTTGAACTTGCTTTCTGGCTTTTTCACTCTCAGCTGTCTGCTCATTTACTGATTAATCAACAAACATAGACAGTCAGATTTTCAAATTTATCCAATTAAAGACTAGAATAGAAAATAAACCGCAGGCGACATCGTCCAGCTAATAAGCGTGAATAAATTACTCGTAGGCGTGACTTTAGTGATTAGCTGCGATACCTATCAGTGACACAGGCGACATCAATAATTTCACAGGTGATAACTATTTCGTGCTAAGCGTGAACAAAATTTAAACCGATAGAAAATAACAAGAGCAAAGCAATATTTCACAAATTCAAAGCGATAAAGAAATTATCAAACGTGCAACTTTGAACTTTAAATGCAATATCAATCCATTATTCCAAGCGATAATAGATTTATCAGAAGCGTGAATTTAAACTTTAAAGGCAAGGTAAAGAAATCCTTAAAGCGACAGTAAATAATAGGTAAGCGATACTTCCTGCCGCGAAGACGTGATTTTATCCCGTAAAGGCTGGATGCTTTGTTGTTGTAGGCGTAAGTTTCTAGCTAGCAGGTGTGAGAACAGACAATCGAAGCGAAACACTTCCAGGCGTGAGTAAATCTCCCGTACACGTGACTTTAGCAAATTCCTACAGAAAACACACGAAAACAACACAAAAACGCATGCAACGATGATTTAAATTACAAATTTGTTAGAATTTGAGGCTCAAGTCCCATAGTGGGTGCCATTTGTGTGATGATATTATTCACCTTCATGAAATTAAGATCAAGTAGCAACAATTTAAGCTAAATACAAAGGAAATTTACTCTAAAATGCAACTACAATCTATAACATCTCATGGATCTCTAGAAAGAAGTGGTAAGTGAGCTCTCAGCTGCAAATCCTCACTAGTGACACCTCTAAAATGAGAAGAATGCTACTATAATGCTTCTAAATGCTTAATCTAAGAGAGATTCATGCTTAATCTAGCTCCATTTTGATAACAATGCAATAATAAAATGCTAAAATGATAAACTCTAAATGCTCAAATGCTTCAATTGCTCTTAGAATGCTCAATTTGCCTATAGTAACAATGCTTTTGCAAATGACTTCCAAGATGGAAATGCTCTCCAAAATGCTTCATACTTATAGTAATTTCCCAAGTGTAGGGGGTAGAGTGAGTTGATCATGGTTATGCTTGGGTAAGGTCAATTGGCTTTGCTTTGTCCATAAATGGGGGGACAAGGAGGGGACAATCATTTAAATGGTTTCAAAAGGTTGGGCCATTTCAACAAAAGTGAGTGATTTGTGTCCATTTTGTCTCCAATTTGCTTTGTTGAGGGAAATTATGATTTATTAATTAATTAAAGTAATTAAATTTAGCCATGAAGGGTAAGAGGTTCATTTTGATTTTTGCTTTGAAAAACTATGTCATTAATTGAATTTAATCAATTTCGTAGTGTTTTTCCCCTTTTCAAGCTTTATTTAATCATTTAATCATTTAATTGAATTTTCCTTTGATTTGAATTGCCTTTGTTCCATTTATTGATTTTTCATGCTATTTTGATGATTTGATGCACCTTTTGATTGATTTAAGCCTTTGGCCAATTTTCCATGTCTACATTCTCGTTTCCCTAAAGGAAAAATAAGAGAAAATAAAGTATGAAATGATTGTCTTTCCTTATGAACAAAAAAATGCTCTATAAATTGTTATGAAAAAATGAGTATGAGATTCTTTCAAATTTTAATGCTAAAACTTAGAATATACATAGGGTTTCATTGGTGAGCATGAGGGTGTTTAAGTAAAAGTGTAGTACTATTCATTCCTATCAGATTAAGTATGGAATCCTATTGGCATCTTAATGTGGACAAATAGGAAGGAAATAATAGAAATTGAAATAAAGCCTTGTGGAAACATGTAAGTTGGTTTTATTATGCCATGGATGGTTGGTGGAACTCTAGAAAGAAACATTCACCTATTAATAAATAATCTTATTAGATAGATGAATTCATCAAGAAGACATAGGTCTTGAGCCAATTCCCATTGATTATTTCATTATTATTGAATTAACAAGGCTCACTCTATCACGAGAATAATAAACAAGGCTCGCTCTATTATGAGAACATGAAGGGCGAAAGTCCTTTCTTGCAATCAACTAGAGTATTTAGAATGTTTGTTCCATCTAGTTAGGCACTAAGAATCAAGGTGGATACCTGAGTCTAAAAATGCAAGAACACATTACAAATGATTCCATGTCACTTATTGTTAAATGTATATCATGAGTCAAAACTAAAGGGAATCTAAGGTATACAAGTTGAGGAGAGGTGGGTGAATAGATGACTAGATTTCATGTATTTGTGTATAGTTCAAGAACTTGGCCAAGGTGGTGCAAATGTCTATTTGTGCCCAGTCAACTCACTGTGTCTAGGTGCATAGTCTATCCAGTTGGTCATTCATAGTTAGTGGGTGCCTATGGTTGTATGGTTGAATGGCTCTATGTTGGGTACAACACCAAAGTCATAACCTTGATCAATTTTTGTGTTTGCACCCTCGTGAATGGTAGGTTCACTTTAGTAGAAAGACATGTGGGGGATCACTAGGTCTGTAGTTGTGATACAATTTAGTCATCCAAAAAATAGTAGACTTTAAGCCTTTCTCTCTATTCTAAATTATGGTATAATAGTGCTTTCTTTAGATATTGATGTTAATCACAGAGTTGAAAGGGATAGGAACTAAATTGAATCTTTATAGAAATCCAGAAGTTCCCCAATATCATTATGTTATACATTCCTTTTATGTTGAAAGGTTATTGGAATGTCTAAAAAAATATGTATTTTTATTTGAATCTTTAATTATGTTGAGCATAAAATCAGTTTCTTTTCATGCTTATAGAATTGAAATGTCACAATAGGATGCTTGGGGTATTTTATTATAACCTCTAGTCAACAACTAGTTTACATCATCTTCAATTTATTAATAGATTGGTTTCTACATATAACATGAGTTAAATTTTGGTTAAAAGAGGTAATTTTAATGTCCCACTTTGATCAAAACATGGGATCATTCTAAGGTATATCTAAATCACTCTTTTTCTATATTTTTCTTCTCTTATTTTTATTTTCTACGTGTTGCTTTATATATAGTACAATGTTGTTGAAATTGTTTTAGATATAATATGTCACATGTCTCTCCTTATAGCATTAATCAAAATGTTTCTACCATGTTTCCACTTTATGGGCATAGTTTCCTTTACACTTGTATGAGAGTTTGTTTGTGAACCTTTCAATATTGGTAGTGTATGCATAAATTTCACTTCACAACTCGCCTTCTAGTGGGCCAATTGAAATCATTTGATGATAAATTTGTGTGTGTATGTAGATCTCATTTTTAGCTTTTCAAAATGTATATTTATTGCATCTATTTGATATTCATTACATTTAGAATCATTATAGGCCTATTGAAAAAAAAATGACCTCTAATAAAAACACTAGGAAAAGTACCAAATTATATTAAACAATCTCAAAAGTGCATTACATTCATATGGATGTTCTTCTTTGATTAACAAAATTAATTACGATATATACCCTAAAAGAGATGCATTATAGTTAACTGTTTGTTGGTACCAATATAATTTTAAATAATATTCTTTTAAAAATAAAAATAATCTTCCAATAGATATTAGAGTCAATGATTTAAATATGAGAAATAATTGATTTTGTTAATTTATAGTGAAAATCATGTGTTACTATAACATGCCATCTAATAATAACATAAAAAATATTTAAGAAATACAAAATAAAATATAATTAAATTATATATTAACTCTGCAAAAAAAAGACATACTTTACATCATTCTTAAATTCTTGACTTTTCTTTACATATAAGTTAGATACAATAGACACATGTTGAATGTTGAAAAATGTTAGTTTTTGAGACCTAATAGTATCGAAAAATGTTAGTTTTTGAGACCTAATAGTATCAAAAAATGGGTTATAGTATTGTGATTTCATTTGACTAGAAAATGAGGGAATTATAAGTTGAAACTACAAAAATTAAATTTAAAGTTAAAGGTACATAGCCCAGTTCCATGATTATAGATTTGATCTAGGTCATTTTTGCATCCACATATTTCAATAGAAATAACGAACCACTAGTAGATGCATATATCAAATCTAGATTCTTGAGATGAGTGATGACAAAGATGAATAATGATATAGTGATTTGTCAACTTCCACACAAGCTATTCTATATTGCATACTAATTAATGTATAAAATACAAACTAGTTATTGTGAAGCCAAACATAAAAGGAGAAAAGACACATAAACACAATATTCCCCCTACAATACTAACCAAGTCTCAATACTTATAAATAGAAATATCACTATATATTAGTATTTATTTAAAACATATCAAGTATAAGAATAATAATTCAAGGCATTGATAAGATGCTAATTATTTAGGATAAGTACATAATTATTTTTTATGAAGGGTTTTCTATTAAACTACTATCATTTTTGCAATTGATTGGTACTCACGACACAAGTCTAAGTTTATATTTCGTTTTAGCTAAGGGCCATCCATTTCGTTGAAGTCACCAAAATCACGACAACATCTATTAAGGATCACGATGCATTGTTAATTGTATTTATTAATTAATTAGAAATAAAAAACAATTGCATTCTAATTAATTTTAATTTTTAAGTTAATTAATAAATACGATCATATATACATCTCTATCCTTACATAGACAATTCTTCAAAATCATCCATACTACCTCAACTTCATATTTCATGATGTCATAATCCTCACACTAACAAACAAACCATTCAACTTTACCAACAAACCCAAAAACCCTTTGACTAGAAGGTACCCATTTCACCAAAGTCTAAGTACATACTAGGGACACAAGTCTAAAGTACATATTTCTTTTTTTCGCGGGGTTACTCATTTTGCCAAACTCTAAGTTCATATTAGGGATACAAGTGTAAGTTAATATTTCTTATTTTTTACTAGAGGGTATCCATTTTGTCAAAGTGGTTAAAATTATGAAGCATGCACATGTCCTATTCGATATAGACAATTTGTCAAAATCATACACACTACCTCAACTTCACATTTCATGATGTCATAATCCGCATGCTAATAAACAAACCATTCAACTTTCCCAACAAACCCAATACCCTTTGACTAACAAATACATAAAAAATAAAAAATTGAAAAAACCAAGACCATCTAGCTAGTAAAAAAAGTTAATAATATTAATATGTGGACCCTGTAACATAAAAGACAAGGTATTATAAATACTTGTCGTAGTGAAGAACGGTAGCGGCTAAGCTCCCTACAAAACACACTAAAGACAAAATAAAATGTCAATTTTTTTTCTTCATATTAACGAAAACATAGCGACTTTTTTAATTTTTTTGTAGTTTTCGATCACAAAAAATGCAAATCATGAAGAAAAATAGTGAAAATTTCGCGAAAATTTATTATTTTTTTATATTTTTTGAAATTAGTTCAACAATACATTTTATAGGAAACTTAGCCGCATCCATAAAGAACATGGTTGCCAAAAGTTACCAAACAAATTGTATAAGAAACATTGTATTGTACAGACCCCAAGCTCTATGGATCGTAATCCAAGCTGTGTGGATTGAACCTGAACCATTCATTTTGTGCAACTTGTATAATCGTCATTTATGTTAAGAAAACAAGAAGATTTGAACAGCATGGGAACGGCACAAAGCACAAGATACGTAAGATGAAATAAAAATTTTGTTATCGAAAAGCTCAAGAAAACGAAAAAAAGGCATGGGAAACAGCCTCTGATTGGTTCCCTGTGCCCTTAGCGTGCAGGGTACATTTAATTATCATGTGGGAGTAATGTGTCCCTTAATTAACGTACGTCAACGGTTCAAATCCCAGGGAGCATCTTTCAAATCCAACCACAAGCTTTCATTTTAATTTTAATAGCTATTTCATTTTCTGTGAAGAAACTAATAGTTTTTAGTTCAACTGTTATGTCCACCTGCTCTCTTGGAAAGCTACATAAAGTCCAATAATTCATTTCAGTTGCTTGCTAAACAACAATTATCATTTGTTCAACTTGTGAAAGTCAATAAGTGCATGGGATTACATCTTAAATTAAATTTACTATTATTTGTATGGAAAAATTGTGATATTGTTATTAGGATTCAATTGTGTAGTTTTCGGGTCAAACTTATTGGCTCATGTTTGCAAGCTAAGCGGGCTTAATCTTGGAGGAAACTACATGATTAAGTGTGCTTGAGTTGGAGTAGTACTAGGATGGGTGACCAATTTAACTTATGTTTGTATTGGATTCGATTGTGTAGAATTTTTTTTGTCATCAGCGTTTCGGATCATACTACATGATCCATCATGAGGATGCTAGAGAGAAAAGAACACAAGATGATGGATCATGTAGTATGATCCAAAACGTTGATGACAAAAAATTCTACACAATCGAATCCAAAAATTGATACAAACATTAATATGGATTGTGGAAATCTAATAGATCTAATTTGACCCATGTTTGCAAGCTAAGTGGACTTAACCTTGGAGGAAACTTCATGCTTCAACGTGCTTGAGTTGTAGTAGTATTGGGATGGGTGACCTTCTGAGAAGGCCTAATGCTTCACTTCTATGAGCATCGCCTAGATGCAATGAGTGGTAAGTGGACCATTGATTTCTATAAGAGATGGGTTCTTGTGAATCACTACCCATGAGACATGGGTTGATGAGTTTGATTTGAAAACTACAGAGTTGAATCCTGATAACAAAATCATAATAAGCAAGTGTAATGGTTATGACTATAAATAAATATACATTAAATAATATATTGGAGTGTACAAATCTAAAAAGAAGTGTTTATGTAATGAATTGTTTAAAAATTAACATCCTTAAGAGATGACTAGTTTATAAATGATGTGACTACCACATTTAATATTATTTAATCATTTCATTAAGTTATTCATTAAAATTCATATAGATGGCCATGTTTATAAATAAATATGAATACTATATTTAATGTTTTATAATCATTTCATTTATTTATTCAATATTTCAAAAACAACATTCAAATAACTATTTAATAACTTTATTTTAGATATTAAATATCTTTATTTAGAAGAGAAATTGAACTCCACAGTAAACTTAAGCAAATAGAATTGAATGTGATGAAGATAAATATTTTTACATGATTTATTTGATTATCTACAATCATTTTGTTATAATCCAACAATTCATTTATTTTATTATATTTTCCCCAAGTCTCTGTTTTCACCTTGCCAGGCATCTCTGAAATTTTCATGAATTTATCTCTTGTTTCCTGGCCTCTGCAATCTTTTAACTCTTTGGTTTGCAGGTCAAAAAATTCATAAACTAGCCGTTGGTGTTAAAAAACCCTAAGAGACCCTAGACCATGTTCTATTTTCATGTTACTTTATCTCGGCAACTTAAAGGTTCCAATATCCATGTGCTTTAATTTTTCTTCAGTCGCTAGTTCTCTAAGTTTTCCGGCGGTTACCTTTTCCTCTCGGCGAATTGGCAACTGTAGTGTTTCTCTTAGTCGCAAGATAAATGGCGGTGCTTCTAAACATCCAACGACTCCGTGGATTGCCTTTCAGTCGGGCATTCGCTAACTGAGACCCCAGGTTGGATTAACACTCAGCGATTCTGCAAATGCCTTGTTCACGTATTTTGCAGACTTAACCAAGGTTAGGAATTCTATTCAGCGACTGAATGATTCTTCCTTTGGTCGCGCATTCGCTAAGACCTCCGAGGTTAAGATTTGCAGTGGGGTCCCAGTTACTGAGATCAACGGTTGTCGTAGGATCTCATAGCATGTGTCAGAGGCTTGCGATCTTACAACAATCATCGATCTTCCCTTTTTCTCAGCGCTTCATGCCTTTGTGGGTCCATTGCCACGGTGTCTTATGTGGAGGTATTTCATTGGTCGAAAGGAGATGACTTGTAATTTGTCAGCGGGCCCGGTTGTCAGTCCTCTTTTGATCTAACAGCTGGCATGTTTTCTCATGAAAAGTGTCAGAAGCTTGCGAACTTAAGACTGCCGTTGATTCCTCCTGGTGACGTAACTCTTCATTTAGGCGGGTCCACTGCTACGTGTATACAAATGACGACTTCTGATTGGTCCACATAATGATGATTAGGCATATGTTAGTGGAGCCATGTCGGAATGCCTGTAGAATGTCAAAAGGATAGAGATTGACGACTGGCGTGTGTTCTCATGAATGGTGTCAGAGCCATGAGGTTATGCGTCGGCCGTCTGTTTTGCCAAGTGTTCAAGCCTCTGTCAGGTGGGTCTGATGCCAAGTCAAAGTGATTTGGAGGTTCGCGATTGGTTGCCGAGTGCTGACAGGTTATAGGTGGGTCCATTTGTCAGAGGGGCCCCGATCTAATATGGATCTACGGCTGGCACAAGGAATATTCAGCGGCCATGAGATCATGTGCCTGCCGTTGGATCAGAATCTTATCTTTAGTGGGTCCATCATCAGAAGGCTTGCCGGGGTGTTTGCTAATGGGGCGGTCGAGAACAAATAGAAGATTGACATGTGGAGATGGGCCCAGGGTTAACAAAGTTTTGGCGGCTCCAATAGGTTCCTTTTGGTCGCGTATTTGTGTGATAAAATAGCAGTGCTCCAGTCGATCTGGCGAATGCGCGAATGTGTGTATTCGCAAAATCTCATAATTAATTGGTGAAGCCCTAAAGTTCTCAGCGACCTAGCGATTGTCTTTGGTTGCTAGTTCACCAAATGTAAGCCAGAATTCTCATGAGTGGTTAGGGAAGTATTTTGTGAATCAGCGAATAAAGGTTTTCTCGTGTTCGCTTAATGTAACCAGAGTTATTAGAAAGACCCAGCGATTCAGTGAAAAACCTTGTTCGCCGAATTGCTTAACCAGACCAGGGTAAGTCAAAGGATCTCGTGACTTAGAATTCTTCAGTCGCATAGTCGCTGAATGACTTAAAGGAGGAAAACTCAAGGTGGGTCCAAACGTGCTGACGTGCCAAAATTTCATTGGTCCTCATATTGCTGATATGGATTTGAACTTTTCAAAAGGGTTTCGCGACCGTTTTAGGATAGATCTGAGCCGTTCATTTTCTGGGAGATAAAGGATCAACGGTTATGTTTTAAAGCGACCGGCTAGCCGTTAGTTTTCAAAATTCAAATGTGTCTAAGAGGGTTTTTGCCAGTATTTGATTTGCAGGCCGCAAGCAGTGAGGTAGCTCAGAAAATTTATGTCTCCAGGACATTTGCAGTTGAAAGAAGATGACGAAGCAGTCTGGGCGGCCGTCATGGGTAGATTCTTGTCTCAGAAAAGTACCAGCTTGAGCATTCATGGTGAGACTTTATGCAGGAAAGTAGATGAATCCAGGTCGCTTGTCTGCAGGTTGATGTAGTACAAGGATGGGCACGCAAACTTGAGGTCTGATCGGCCATATTTGCAGAGTTACATTCATGATCAGACTTGACAGATGTAGGGTCTATTATTCTAATGTAAAATCTATGAAACCCTAGTTAGGTTTTTGACTCCTGCCTGCGTGCAGTTGAGTATGTATATATTATTTTTTTGGAGCTTTTGAGCTCAAAGTTGGACAATTGTAAAAAGATTTTCATTTTTTTAAGGGTCATTTGTGGTATCATCTCTACCCTCTGGCTTATACAGTTGTATTTTCTCCCATTGATTATTCAGATATTGCAGAGGTATTTTGTGACAATCCTTCATGTCCGTATGCTTCCTTGTTTGGGTCATCTCTTATTGGATCAAAGTATATGTATGTTTTTCAATGACAACTTAGGGTTCCTGGTCCCTCTTACTTTCTATGATTTTGTGTGTTATTGTGTTTGATCTGATTTAGATGCTTTTGTGGGCATACTTCAGCCCCTTAATAGTCTTGTCTCATTCCTACACCAAGTTGCAGAAGTGAATGTCTGCTTGTAGGTCATAAATTGTGTCTTATGTTCAGACCCTTCTATGAAACACTTATGCAAGCCTATTCAGTAAGTTGTGACCTACTAGACCTAAGCCTTTGATTGGTTACATTCCTCTATACTGAGATCCAAACCCTAATTTCGGTGCATCACCTAGTAGGTAGTTTGCTTTCAGTCATTTCCCTTTCCAAGAACTCCTTCTATCCCTTTCCTTCAAAAGTTTACTTTCATGTCTAGAAGCAAATTAAGGTGAGTATCCAAGAGGAACCAGCCTAGAACCTAGAGGTCTCATCTCAGTTAGCATAGGTCCCACAATTTGGAGATGATTCCCATGTTATACTAGGTTATCAAGACTACGAGAGCTTGAGACAAAGGCGCAAACTTAGTGTATAACAGTAAATATTTTAATTAATATTTTGGATCACATTTTATGATTTTAAAGAGTTATTTTTGGATTACATTGTGTTAGTTTTTTAATCAACTTGATAAAAAAGTGTGATCCAAAATGTTGATTGAAAAACTAGCACACAATTTAGTGATTCAAAATATGCAAAAACTAGCACACAACCTAATCCTATGATGCCTCAAGAAGTGTGATTCAAAATGTTGATGCAAACACTACCATACAATCTAATCCACTAATAGCTCTTCCAAATTTCATGGATTGTGGAAACTAATATCATCGAGATCACATAAGAAGAAAAGAGAACTCAACTAATATGATTATGCATCTGGAGTGCGATTTGAAACATTGATGCAAAAACTAGTACACCATACTATCGAGAAATAGCTCTCCCAAATTTTATGGATTGTGGGACCTATATATGTTTTTAATTCCATGATTTACCATCAAGATGAAATAACAAGAAAAGAGAACTCAACTAATATGATGACGAATTATGGAACACGATCCAAATTGTTCAATAATCCTCATGATGGATCACAAACAATGACATAAAATCTAACATATAATCTAATCCACGAATAGCTCTTCCAAATTTCATGGATTGTAGAAACTTAACATCCTTAATTCCATGCTCTAACATCAAGATGAGATAACAAGAAAAGAGAGTTCATCTAATACAATGATGGATTATGGGATGTGATCCAAAATCATTTAAATAATCCTCGTGATGGATCACATAGTGTGATTTGAAATGTTGATGTAAAAACTAGTGCACAATCTTCTACATTTCATAGATTATAAAAGATTGAATTTTTTAATTCCATGATCTATCATGAAGATGAGATAACAAGAAAAGAGAATTAACTAATGTGATGATGGATCATGGAATGTGATGCAACATGTTTAATCATCTTCATGATGGATCAAAAAGTGTGATCAGAAATATTCATATGATAATTAGCACACAATCTAATCTAGAAATAACTCTTCCAAATTTCATGGATTGTAAGGTCCCAACAACAAAATAAGGGATGGGGCAGGGATCATGCCCAGAGCGAATTTGGTAGAATGGATACCCCTCAGTCCTTAGCTCTTAGCCAAAGAGATTCAACCAAAGGCTCGTGCTCCCGTATTCGATAGCTAAAAACGGTTTCGTAGATGAGCTCCATAATAAAAATAATCGATTATGAAAATATGATTTAAAAATAATGAAAAACTCTTTTACAATCCCCACATATTCTAACTTAGAAAAGGTCTTAAATAATGAATATTCTTCAAGCCTTTGACAATTGTTTGTACTCCAATGAAAAAGAAAATTCTGATTATGGCTATGCCCATAACATTGCACGTTGTGAATCAGAGGCATAGCTAACTGTGCCATCTGACAGTCGTTAAGAGATGGTCAAAGGCTTTGGTGAAGTTTAGGTTAAGGTGATGTTAGGTAAAATATTCTTGTTTACTTTTTGGATTGGCATTTATTATGATGGCTGTTCCAACAAGCCGTCGTCCTACCTAACAGTAAGAAAGCCACGTGAGGGTGGTGAGAAGGAGCTGGCAGGTGAACCTGCCAGTCATATGAAACATCATTTACTTCCACGTGTCTGCCACGCAAGCATTTCATAGTCCATGACAATAACATTCCCCTAACATCACCCCTGCAATTTTCCCGCATTTGTATCTCATAAGATTTAATGTTGGTCTGGCCCCTCCAGATTTACGTGAGACTTAGATTTCCATTGGGTTTCTGCAGCTGCTTCATCTACCTGTAATCATTTAATTCCGACTGAACAGAGAAGAGAAGCTGGCTTCTTTTCTCAGTTTTCTCTGAAACTGTGGAATTAATTGGGCTGATGGGTTTTATCATTACTTTTTGTACTGGGTAGCATGTGTCAAGAATTCAATATGCCTGCTGAGATTGAAGAGTTTCATGGAGGCCATTCAAGGGATTTGGATGGGGAGAAAAATGAGGATAGTTTTGTCTAGGTATTGGAGTGCAATTCCATATAAGGGTTTGGTTTGTAGGAGTCAAATCCGACGTCGAAAAGAGTATGAAGATAAATTAAAGGCGTTGTATTCTTGATCTTGTAGCCGTTTGATCTGATAGACATCATTAAAATCTTTCATTTTTGGTTCAATCTAAAGGTTTGTAGTATTCATGGTACAGTGGTCTGTTTGTATGGAGGTTTAGAGCAGCAGATGATTTAGGCCATTCAAGGTGAGTTTTTTATGAGTTTTATGGCTTGATTATGTATGTTTTGTTTGATTCATTTGGGCTACTGATTAGGGCGTGGTGTGGATCTCCTTGGTTTTGATCAAGATTGGATTTTTTTTTTCTGATAATTGATGTTGCAGGGTATGGCTCCACCTGGAAAACAGAATGCCCTGGCTGTTGCTGCAGTTGATTCTACAGAAGCAGGAATAAGGGCCAGGTTGAGGCAGCAGATACAAGCTGCTGTGCAAAGCATTCAGTGGACATATTCTGTTTTCTGGCAATTCTCTTCCCAACCAGGGTAATGCTAAAAATGGGAGTTTTTCATAGGCCAAATTAGTCTCAAGGAAAAGCATGCGTTTCTTTTCTTAGGAAATTCTGAACCTTTCGGTTAACTATTTTTGCTAAAGATTATATCAATTATACACATATTTGTGCTTTGTATCACTACTTGGTTGGCACTTTAGAGGAAATGTATTTTAGGCTATCATCAGTTTTGTTAGGACTGTAACTTTCGGTGGGTTTGACTAGCAGTTTTGAGCTCGGGATTGTTTCTTAAAGATCATAACTTTTTCAGGATTTCTTCTGTTTGGAGTTCATGTAAAGCTGATATTTTGAATTTCAAAGATTTAGGATTTCACTGCATGAGTATTTGCTATTAACATTTCAAAATAATGTGAACTGAGAAGAGAATGATCTCAAATGTTGATAGAAAAATGCTCACCCAGTCATATTCAAACGCACTGGAACTCAGTAACATGGATTGCGTTGTTAAGCTTTTGGATTAAACTGTGTAGTCTTTGACATTTTTGCACTCTAAATATTTCATCCTGATAATGGTCATATAGTTTGATCCGAAACATCGCTGATGAATTTTTTTATACAGTTTAATCTAAAAAGCTTAACAACAAACATTATGGACTTTGGAAACAATATCTCAGTAACAAGAACTCTGGCGTTTACTGGTTGTTGCAATGCCCTCTACGTAATAAAAGAACTAAATTTTTCTGAAGTAATATAATCTGTAATGTTGTTCATTTCTTGAAGAATTTTTAAATTAGATATATAAACTTATTTTCTTCACTGTCATTTCGGATCATACTTTATGACCCACTTCACTGCTGTTTCAGATCATACTTTATGATCCATCAGATACCCCAGAAAAGAAAGAATTCATGTTTTTTTAACTTGCTCACATTATTCACAAGACCCCAAAAAACTCAGAATTTTCAGACAGTTTTTCTGCACACCACATGCATTCACTGCATCAAACCAGTATGTTTTGTACTCAATCTCACAAGAAATCTGTTTTTTTTTTCTCAGATTGCTTGAATGGGCGGATGGATTTTACAATGGAGCCATAAAGACAAGAAAAACAGTACAGCCCATGGAACTGAGCAATGAAGAACTGTGTGCTCAAAGGAGCTTACAGTTAAGAGAGCTCTTTGAATCTCTCTCTGCAGGAGAAAGCAATCCACCAGCTCGTAGACCATGTGCTGCATTATCTCCTGAAGACCTTACAGAGTCCGAATGGTTTTATTTAATGTGCATGTCTTTCACCTTTGCACCAGGAGTCGGGTACTGCTCTAGATCCTTATGCCTTTGTCCTTTTTTCAAGTTTTTACATTCTCTACAATTTTCAGCGTAAATTTTTGCATGAAATCATTTCTCTCTAAATACTATGGTTGTACAAACTATTCAACTACCCCACCCACAAACTGTTTTCCTTAGTAAAGTCCAGTAGCAGTTGAACAAAACCAACATATCAACAAGTATAAACTTTAGTGGGTGAATTGCTAGCTTTCAGAATAATGTGCAGTGTAATAGTAGGTGATATATAGATTAGATAGTTTTGTTCTAGATTTAACTGTGTAAAGTTTGATTGTATCAACATTTAGTTTCTTACCACATTTCATAATCTATTATCGAGGTGAGTGCTGTAGAATTGGTGTGATGAAAAAGTTTCATCATCAACTTTTCGGATCATATTGTTCCATCATCAGAATGAAAGTGATAGCTAGAAAGCAGAAGTATCACCTTCAGTTTGATGATGGATCATGCAGAATGATCCGAAACGTTGATGATGAAAAATCTTATCTAATTCTAACAAAAAATGAAGAAATCTAACATTATGAATTTTAGAAATTCCATGACTCAAAACGATAAAAGATCTTAAAAAATTGAAACACAATGTAACATAAACTTTAATGGGTGAATTCCAAGCTTTCAGACAAATCAAAACATAGCAAAATGATCCAATACACTAGTATAAACTTTAGTGTGTGAATTTCTAGCTGGGCATACCTATACCATGTAGAATTGATATGGGTATATACAATGTATATACAACAAAATGACCCAAACAAACTGAAACACTTAAATAGCTGAGTGCGGGGCCCGAGGTCTGTTGTCTTTTTCACTCTTTCAGAGTCCCAGTACTTTAAAAGTGCTTTAAATGTATTGACAGGAAGAGCAGCTGAATGTATTCTTTTTATTTCGATCTGTACATTCCTTAATGTCAATCACAGATCTATTTGGGCCCACAGCGTTATACAATTAGTGTGAGGCTAGATCATTTTCGATGCTTTCAAATGCTCAAGTGAAGAGTGTCACACCTACATTTGGTCTTTTTAAGCAAATTTCTATCAGACGTTATCAGAAAAGATGGATTCACACAGAGAGATTGAGACCACATGATTCAGACCTCCTACAAAGTCAGCTTTAGTGTTCTTAAATTCAATTTCATTAGTTTAATGGTCAAACAATTGATAGCAATTGTATATTTGATTTTTTTTAATGTAACATTGATAAATGATTATCAAGATAATAGTTGAATCTTTTAATATTTAAAAATAATGTCATGATGTACGAGTTGACTTTTAAATAAAACAAAGGAAGAGAATCTATGAACTCTAAGATTCCATTCCCACTTTCGTTTTCTTTGTAAATCAGAACTCATCTCTGCATAGAATAAATAAATCAGAATTTAGCTCTTCATGAATGAAAGAAATCACAATTTTATTTGCAACTTAGCTTAATAATGAGAGGTATATCATGGCTAATTCAAAGATGACTGTTCCATCATTTTTTATATCTAAAGAATTTAACATGTAATCAATCAAATATTTCAAAAGATTTAATATTGGAGGTCATGATGTAGAGCATCCTAGAGGTTGAATAATCTTACACCACTTTAGAACGGTTTTATTTCAGTTAACAGTTTTCATTGTAGTGCGTTTTGACTAGCCTATATGATGGACTAGTTACTAATATTTTGGTTTGACGAGCGTTGTCATTTTAGTTGTTTAAGCATGGAAGTTTGAGTAATATTGGGAAACATAAGTTGATGTAGACTAGATTGCATTTGTAAAACTTCAAGGAATTGCATCCAGAGGAAGGTATATTACCAACCTATCCAATAAACGTATTGGAGGATATAAGTGTTGAGGAGTCATTCCTTTGTTCACAAGTGAAAAATATATGCAAACTTTTGTTAGTTATGTCAAACTTGATCATTGCATTTGGTACTATGTTTTGCTAAGGGAAAGAGCTAGCTTTCCATTGTTGTGGTAATTTTTCATAATATAAATTTTATTTACCATATATAAAGATAGAAATATTGGTATTCTTTTCTCATAATTTTGTTGATACACATTTCTCTACTTTCGCCAAATCTTTAGTATCAAATCCATTCATCCATGCTTAGATGTAGGCCAATATGTTGGCTTTGGAGGTAGTTGGCCTCAAGACTCTACTTGATTACTTGGGTGACACCCAAGTTTTCTTAGGTCCCTTTGTCTTTGCCACCTTGCACTAGGTCTCCTTGTTAAAGCCAAAGACATGAGTGTCAAGATACCTATTAGTGCTACTTATAGGGTTGATGGCAATTTTCCTCTCTTCTATTGAGAAGCCATCATTTTTTTTCTTCTTAGTGGCCTAGGTGGGCCTCTATTGTTGGAAATGACAAATTTCCTTACTTGCCTCTTATGAGTTAACCTTCACAAGATGTTCTTGATATGTAGCCTTCAAGCAAGATGATTAGTATGGTTGTTGCTCGACAAGGGTTGGAGGATGACAATAAATGCTTGCTAGATAGAGATTGGACAAGATGCTTATGATCCTCCCTTTTACATCATATTTGTATATCTTTAGTTGCCTAATTTGTTATGATTGTACAGTGTCTTGATTGATTGTTTCATTTTGGGATGATATAATCACAAATATTTCCTTTTGGGATTGTTTGTTGATTTAATACTTTGACTCAAACATTGCTTGGTTTGCTTGGTTTAGGACATGATTCTATTCCATCCACCTTTTCTATGAATAGGATATAATTATTTTTTATAAGTATATTTGATAAGAAATATGGTTATAATGATTCAACTGGTATTTTGAGATGTAAATTGATGACAAGGATTTGTAAAACTACAAAATGGAATTTAAAGCCTCAATTTCCTTGGAACTTCAAATATAGAAAAGCACTATGGAAGACCATCTATCATTGTGTTAGTATAAAAGTAGAGAATTCTTTCTACAAAGGTCATTGAAGTTGAGTTTCAATGTTATAGCTCTATGAGAGTTGGAGCTAAGGGCAAGAAGAAAGAGGTTCTTATACATAGATGGACTTGTATAAAAAGGATTGCAACACACTATAAAGATTTTCTTTGACCCTAAATCATTGGAGTAATATTGCTCTCTACTCCCATGTTCTTGGTGCCCTTTGATTTGGTTCTAGCACATTAAAGAAATTTTTCCCTATTGTACCTACAATGCTAGAGAGAAATGGAATCTATAAGGAGTTGGATCCCTCTATTTGAGAAGATATATATATTGTTTCCGATATGGATAAGGAGTACCTTCCTTAGAGATAATTGATTTATAGTGTTTAATGGAACTTCTCTAAACAAATAGTAGATCTTAGATAAATTATCAAATTCCATATAGAACTTGTTTACTTAGAATTAAAATTTTAGAACATTGAAAATCACAACTTCTTTAAAATATCACATAATTAACCATTTTTGGTTTTCTTAGAATTCTGAATTTATATTATTGTGAAAATTAAAAAGAGTCTTAATAATAAGAAATGTTTGTCATATATTATTTTCACTTTACTCAAAGTGAGCATAAAATCAACAATAAAAAAATTCATAACCAATTCAATAGCTTAAAATTGAAAAAATCAAAGACGGAGTGAATCCAGATGTTATTATTTTCAATCTTAGTGTACAATCATAAAATATTCTTAAAATACATGAACACAACTTTACATGTGATGTTTTGTCAAGAGGTACCTTAAAATATAATAGAATATAATAGAAGATTTTAAATGTCCACAAGATCAAGATGGTCTATGGGACGATAAACCCTTTTATTTTTTCTTTGCAAAGTTTTGGTCTTTTGTTATTCAATTTGATATGAATTTAAAATTTTTCAATATAAACAGAGTTAAAAGATTTATCTTGTTTATGTTAAAAATATCACTAAAAGAAACTTTAAAACTTAAACAAACCAATAATAAATATATAAGGTTTATATTTGAGGAATAATATATTAAGATTTTATAGTAATTATTCCATCATAGGTATAGATATAGTATAAATTTATGATAATTCACTTTGGAATTGGATCTTGTCAATGGATAGCTTGATAATCAGATAATCTTTTAATTTTTACTTTACAATTAGTTAAGGATGGTCCATCCCTAGAAACCTTATAACAAATATGAAATATTTTCAATTATGAGATTCCATTTTAAAATAAATATAGAGATTTAGTATGGAGTTTTAACCCAAGGTTATGTCATTGGCTAAAAATAGTAGAAACCATTAAATATAATGCTTATCAAGAGATATTCTATTTCTAAATAACTACTTATTTACCAAGGTAAGATTAATTAATCTTTTATTTTTAAGATTTATAAATAATTTGGATTACAGATGTTCCACTAATAGGAACATAGGTGCGAAGAAAATTTATAGCCTTAAACCTTTGCAATTATATCCTTCAAAGAGTAATATCTGGACAATGTAGTAATTACCAATAATTTTTTGTGGATAATTTCCCTTTAGAGACCTAAAGATCTACTTGGCATTATGGAAAAATTAATCTTTGACAAATTAATCTATTGAACATGTCTCCAACATCTAGAGGATCGAAGCATGATACCCAAGACAACTAATGATAGTCTTTCCTAGATGTGACGTTATCTCCTAAAAATACTTAGGATTCTGTCAATTATATTTTAGGTAGTAACGAATGTGATTTAATAGGGGATTACTTTTTTAAAATGAGCAACAACCAAAGCTTAATATAAAATACAAAACATTGTAGTTGAGGACACAATGTTATCATCTAAGATGAATTTTTTCCCTCTTATTGAATAGCATTGGTTTAATGGGATGCAAGAGGCCTAGAAAGAAAAATGAGTCACAACTCTATCCAAGACCAACCCAGCTTGAAAAATCACATGATATGAAGAAATGAAGACATTTTAGCATCTTCTTGTTTTGAATCCTAAAGCCAAAATCCAAGAAAAAAAGGAGTATACATTTTTTTGACAAATTTGGAACCTTCGTGCTATTGATAAACAATGATTATTCCATTTAAAGATATTTTTGTCAGTTTTACCATGAATCCAATATCACAACTCTTTGGGAGATGGATTGAACATGAAAGGGATACCGAGATACCTTACTTTATTATGAAAGCCCATATGAGCCTGTATTTACTAAACCAACCTAGAGGGGAATCTTTCCATATAAGCAATGTTGATTTACTCTTTGAGACTTTGAAACAATAAGCATTATAATACATATATTCATCATATTATCAAAATTGTTTCAGTCATCTCAAAATAAAAAAGTTGAATATTCAACATCTAAAAATCAGATTTTCAACAAGTCATTATTATTTGGGAGAATCAACTTTTTGATCTTTTCATCATTGTATTTTATTCAGAGTAAGAAGTATAGAACAATATAAACAATAAAAAACAAAGATGGTGAAAGATGATACCCCTACTTGATAAGTCTCTAAAGAGTGAAGGGATCAATTAAAGTACCATTTACATCCACTTGGGCTATAACACATTTAAACACAACTATAACCATTTCACGAAATTTGGTATCACAATCAAAAGCTTCCATAATCATTATAATAAGAGACCATTCAACCTTGTCATAAACTTTCCCAAAGTCAAGGAGAAGCATGTTGACACACTAATGAGTCAATTTTTCCCAATTCATAGCCTCCCAACTGGTAATCAATTTTTTAAAAATATATTTGCCTTTAAAAAGCCAGGTTGAGTAGATTTTATGAAAATAGGGAGGAAATCCTTAAGTTTGAAAGCTAAACTCTTAGCATATTTATTTTGTTAGAGACATTGAGAACATATTGGTCTTCAATTTATCATTTGAGTTTTATCTCTATCCTTTGTGCCTTTGGAAACAACTTGATTAGATCTTTATTGATATTATTACCCAAGGTCCCTTGTTTGATTGCTTCATTATAGACGAACAACAATTAGCGATCCAATCAATGTTTTCATATAGAAGGTAGTAGGAAGCCCATTGAAATACTTGGATATTTTTTCATTTTTAATGAATAGATGGGTTTAAAGATATATTCTTTACTAATACAATTGGTCATGATGTTGACATCTTGTTCTATTTTTGAATTATTTTCATACAAAATTCTTGATTTTATTTAATTCATTATCACCTACTATGAAGAGATTTTGGTAGAATTTTTAGAATTCCTCCTTGATATTTCTTAAATCATATATCTGAGCATTCTTGACCCAAATTGATCCAATTTATTCTTTGATATACTTTATTTTGAGTTGAAATTGATATTTTTTGTTCTCTATCTCTAACTTTGAGCTAATTTATCTTAGCCTTGGTCTTCAAACCTTTATTTTTTCTATTTTGTATACATCTCATGTTGTGTTTGATATAAAAATTATAGAAATATGGGCCTCACCATTAGGTTCATTTAAAAAAAAGGATCTCAATAATAAAGATATTGATTAAGCTTATTCTCAAATCTTCTACCATATGGAGCTAGTTCTTCCTAACAATTTGAAATATAATTTTTCAACTATTCACATTTTTGTTCCATTGCTCAAAATGAGTTAGCCCTTTCAACGATTTCGTATTATTCTTTCTCAAGGTGAAGATTCCATCATTACAATCTTAATTTTTAAGTAACTTTGTGTTAAACTTAAAAAATATTATTTCTTTTGACTTATTAGTCTTTTTGTTGCATTCAACCATAATTATTTTCACAATAGTCCAAAATGATTATAAAAAGATAAAGGGAACCTTCACATTGTTACCCTTATTAATAGGATCAAAGATAAAATGGTGATTATGAGAATAGAATCTATCAAACCTACAATAAATTATTTTCCCACCCATTTGACAATTACATCAGGTATATAATGTCTTTGATGTCACTTTTCTCATTTTCAAGAGGATATAAAATATTCAAGCTTTTTTTCATTTTATTCTAGAAAAAGGTTTTATTTCTTTCTAGCTCATTTCAACAACTTTACACTCGACCTATTTATGCTTATTCATGTTGAAATCACCTCCCAACATTTAAGGAATTTTTAGGAGGGTATTTAACCACTTCCAAAATTGTATTGAACCACTTCCAAAATTCTATTTTATCTATATAATTTAGGTACATAGATTGAAAATATCCCAAATATTATGTCATCCTTTTCTAGGATGACCTAGACACATCTATTGCAATGAGATCAACTAGACTCTTTGGTGGCATATTTACGAACATTTTATTATTAACTAAGATATGAACGAAACCTCTTCCTTTTTCATATTTACAAAGAGTTTTTCGAAATGAATTTCAAATTTGATTCTAGATATAATCTAATAGGTTTGTCTTCTTGTAGAAGAAAAAAGTTGAAAGACTTAATCTTTCTACAAAATCTCCAAGTTATATATTTTCTATTAGGGGATTGTAGCCCTATAGTATTCTCTAGCTAGTACATTTTAGACTCATTATTTAGAGGAAAAATAGGTATTTTCTAATTTTTATAGCTTGTCAAAATGCATTGAAATCTTTTCATCTTTCCCTTTATTTCTTCTATTAGACCACTCTCATCTCTACTTAATTATTTTCTTTTTTTCTTATCAACATTTCTAACTTCTTCTTTTTTTCTCAATTTATATCCTTCACTCTTTATTAAGTAAAGAAATAATAATCTAAATCAATGTTCCCTTTGCTACTCTCCACTATAGTTTCATTCGTTAAATTCCCATTTTCTACCTCAAGTTTTAATGAGATTTAATTATGTTTTAAAATTTTCCTAAGCATTTTTTTTATGGTTAACCACCTCAAGTGTTTTATACTTCTTATTATTATCCTCTGCAATATTTACATCCATGTTACTTTTCTTAGAATTCTTCTTTATTGAAATCAATCTGAATCTGACTCTTTGGTTTTTTCTTTAAATTCTTCCCATAGTTATTATTACTCTTAATCTCGGAGAAGTCTTTTTTTATGCCCTTCACATTTACAAAGAACACAATCATTTGGCCCTCCCAAGACCTCTAATTTTCATGATAGAGTCCCATATTTATCCTAATTTTTCAAGGGCATTGATCCAAGTACATTAGAGAAACCAAAACCCTTTTATCCATGTGTAAATATTTCCTTGGATTTCTCTTTATATGTAGGAGCTTGCCTATGGATTGCAACAAATGTAAAAAATAAGCCACACTTTGACCAACGATGGGTTGGCCATGAGGGGCCAATAGCTCAATTGGTAGAGCACTCCAATATGAATGGAAGATACTATGTTCAAATCCTAGTTGGTCCATATGAGTTATAGCTCAACACATGGTATCAATGCTAGACTAGGAGCTTTAAGCACTTGCAAAATGGCTTAAGGGGGTTGTTGGAAATAAGCCACCTAGAACAATGATGGGGTGGTCATGAGGGGCTAGTAACTTAGTTGGTAGAGAACTGGACAGTAGCAATGGAAGGTTCTAGGTTTGAGTCCTAGTTGGTCCAAGTGAATTGTATCTCAACAAGTTGTATTAGAGCCAACCTATGAGCCTTATGCACATGTAGTGTGGCTTAATGGGAGTATTATAAATAAGATACACGTAGAACAATGATGGGTTGGTCATGAGGGGCCAATATATTAGTTGGTAGAAAATTCCAGTAGCAACATAAGGTCCTAGGTTCGAGTCCTAGCTAGTCCATATGAGTTTTAGCTCCAAAAAAGAACAAATGAGGAATAAAATCTTAAAATTGAGGTGAAATATTATTGATTATTACCCATCTAGGTATAGTGCATGTTAGAACATCCTCAACTATATCTTCTGGTAACCATGATACTATCTTAAATATAGACTCACCTACATTCCAATGTCTTTGTTCAATGGTCATTTTTGTATACTATGACTCTTGAAAAAAAAAGTTCCTTTTTTCTAACCATGAGACAAAAAGAAATATACAACCCTAATTTTATTCCATAGACATTTAATAACCAATTATGAAAAAATCTCAATAGAAGACTCTCAATTTCCATAGCAGTGAAAAAAAATCCTTATTCTCAACTTCTTCTCTTCTCCAACAACAACATGACACATATACAAATTTATTTTTGTAAGAAATTTTAAGGGAGGAGACATCTTACCCATTTCTCCTTTGGCTTGTTCACCTCTAGTAACTCCTCCATTGAAATATTTGTAAACGTATCTTACTTCTTTCAAAATAAGCACCTTATCCTTACAACTTAGTGATTCCTAGATGATTTTTCTTTACCTCATGCTCAACTCCATTAATTCCATCCTCCATCTCTTCAAACTCATCCTCCTTCATTACTTCCCATACCTCAATTAGCCACTCCTAGGAAGTATACCAATACTTTAATCTATTGGGTGAAGGAGGGAGAAGACACTCTAACCAATTCAGAAAAAGAAATAAAAAACAAAATAAATCATAATGTAGCTAACAAAATTATCTAAAAAAAAAAACACCTAAAACCCACGCTAATAAAGCTACGCCACAATGAAAATGACAAAGAGGAGAAACTAATCAATTCTAGTAGAGAAAGTTGATTTGAGGTTGAAAATATTGTATTACTATTAATCTCCTCTATCCTCCTTAAATCCATCTCTAATCTCCTTGAACTAAAGTTTGTGATGAGGTTTTCTAGGCACCTATGAGATGCTTTAGAATTTGTTTTTAATAATTAGGAAGTCTCCGAATAGTGATATTCTATAATATGGATGTTTTGTAGCATGGAGCTCTCATAGTAGAGATATGTATAGTAGGTTCCTCTAGAGTGCACTAATAGGATTTTGATAAGAGAAGGAAAATGAATATATAGTAATTTGTTGATGAAAATTAGTTTGGATACATGGACGATAAGATCTATATTGATAGTAATGTGTTTAACTTGTTCAATGATGTGATTGGTTGGATGAGCAAGAGATAGGTCATTGTTTCACTTGCAATTATAGAGGAAGATTATTTGGCATTTTATCATGCTTGCAAGGATGCTATTTAGATTTAGAGATTTTCTAGTGACATTAATTGAGTTAGGGTGTAGTGTGGATTGAATTTGACTATCAAAGAGCCATCGAATAGGAAAAAATAAACCACATTTAAGTTAGAAAAATAAATTTGATGTGTAATACTATTTTGTTAGAGATGTGGTGGAAGATATGAGGTTTATGCTAGGAAATATGTATACTTTGATAAATTTTGTACATGAATTGATGAAGTTGAAATGAAAGCTATGATAAATTCCTACTTATTTTGAAACAAAAGAAAAAAGTAAATAAGTAGGAATTATAGTAAATTTAGCACACTAATGACATGCAATATAGGAAACCAAAACAAATGGAAAAGAGAAACATAAAGAAAATATAATTTATTATGGGAAATCCTTGTAAGGAAAACAAATCCATCCTTAAAAGCACATCTAGCTTATTTATTAATTCTACAAATAGTTACAATATACATCATAGAACCTTAGTGCTTCATTTGAGATCAATTCCAACCACTTAAACACATTCAAGAGGCTTCATTTGAGATCAATGTTATGAATCTAGAAAAGTTCCAACAGCTTAACCATATTCAAGAGGCTATTCAAAAACCACTTACTATCTCTAGATCTCAATCTCATAAAATATAAGCCAAAGAGACTTAGAAAACCATCAATGGTTCACCAAACCATATAGTGAAACCAAATCAAGGAGGTTTATATTCAATCCATTCCCCTCTCAAAAATTAACTCTTCTAAGAATAGAATATAGCCCCCAATAGGATTATTTGAACCCTATGCCTAAGAGTTCCAATGTTACTTCTAAATACTTCAAGCAATAATAATTACACTTACATCTTACATGCATTACATCTTACATGCACATGGCTATAATTAGCTTGCTAAAGATTCTAGTCACAATGCACCAAGTAATTTTCTATTTAGTTACTTATTACAATGGCATGAGATCAATAACAAACATGGTATAGAGTGTCAATAATGAAATATCAATGTTTTATTCAAGTGGGATGCCCTTTTTATGTGAGAATAATATTTATTTAATATTATACAATATTAAATAATTTACCAAGACTTAGGACTCGAGAGGTTACATCATCAAATCAACAATCCTAATGATATCGTAGTTATATACATTGCAAGAATCCATATGATATTAAATTGATGATAAGGGTCCATCCTATAGCCATTTTTCATCATATAAAATTTCTATATGTTCAAGAGCTTTATCAATAAATTAATGAAATCAATAGAAATACCCATCTTATTGATCATAATCCTCTTATCCTCTACCATGTCATGAATAATATAATATTACTATGTTTCATAATTATAAGCCCCATAAAGAGTACACCAGTTAGGTGATTTTATGCCAAGGTCTTTCTATTAGTTCCAAATTGATCTTTGAAGAGTCTCTAAATCTTGTGGCTTATTTTATGGACATTTAGAAATACTAACAATCTTTTTTGCATCTTTTAGAGCTTACATTTGATTTACAAATTATTAACAGATCCACCAAAGAAATTTGCAAAACATTTAATGGAACTCAATAAGTGGGTGAGGGGAAGGAACAAACTCAAAGTAATATTATAAATTTGAAATAAAATTATGAGTGTTGAAATTTTGAATTGATGTAAATTAATGAAATGTATAGTTTTTAGTTTCTTTTATATTTATATTTAAAATAGATAAAAATATTATTTTTAAATTAAATTAATCATATAATTTAATTGCTATAAAATAATGAAAAATGAAATTAAATCAAATGTCACTTTTATATAATAAATTTTATATTTTTTTATATTTATAACTTAAAACTTTAATGTATATGTATATGCACACACACACATATTTTATATTCTTCCTTTTTTGTGTGTGTATTTATAACTTAAAATTTTAGTCCATGAATTTTTTTCTCTATATGTATATGTATTTCTATGCGTATGTATGTGTATGGGTGAAAATCTAATTGTAAAAAATAAATTTATAAATTTGAAATATAAATAATATTTAAACTATTACAAAATAATATTTTAAAAAAATTGTTATTTACATGAATTTCTTAATTATTTTATTTTTGATAAATTGACTAATGCTACATATGTATTTAGGAAACACTTTGAACTAAAAAAAGTTGTGCCCCATGTATCTAATTTACACCATATGCATATCAAAGTTGATCAAAAGTATAACTTTATACTTTTATTCGATTAGAATATTAAGCTCTTAAAATTTTACCCCTTAATTTCTACTATAAAAAATACTTATTTACAAAACATTTTGAACATTAATAATCTTGTTATTGTTGCATTATTATTATTATTTTTTTGGCAAAAATGGGCGGAGCCATTATATTTAATTAATATTTAAATAAATTAATAACAATAAACTGCTTCAAGATGCTCTTGAGGGAAAGAAATAGGAAGAAAACCCTCATTCCTCGCCCTGACAGAGTTATATGTAAAAGTATATGAAGCCAACCACCAAAATGGACAATACATAACAGAATCCCCAAAAACTATGTAGACAAAAAACTAATGTCACAAAACTGACTAAGGCGAGCTGAAGCACTGCGAGATGAAGACCTGGTAAGCTGGCGAAGGCGAGCTGAAGCACTGCGAGATGAAGACCTGGTAAGCTGGCGAAGGCGAGCTGAAGCATTGTGAGAAAGGAGATCATCTGAGAATGTCATATGAGCTGCCATCTTGCAAATTATTAAATGGAAGGGATTAATGAGCTTTGAGTAGCCAAATCCCATTCTGAATTTACTGTTGACACCACTTCCATAGGAAATAACATCACACTCAGTACTCAATACCCGTCAGAAACTTAACACTTAAGATCGCATTCTTCCATTAAAAATTCAGGCACCAAGTCCCATAGGAGTACCTTGTAGTTATTGTCAGCATTAATTTCATCCATTTCCACTCCCCTATTAGAAAGCCAATCCGCAAATTTATTTGCTTCTCTGTAACAGTGTGATACTTTATACAAAGAGAAGAGAGGGAGAAGACTCCAAACCTCTTCAAGGATGTACTACAGGTCCCAGCTAACTACCTTCTTGGATACGAGGGATGAAGTTATAATTTGTGAATCACCCAAGAAAAAACTAGTCACATTTAGGCATCTTGAATTTGCTTATCAAGTTGATTTTTTACTAGTTATTTAAAAAAATATCACTTTTATGATTCGATGTGCATTTTTAAATGTTTTTAGAATTAATGTTAATATAAATTTGATTAAAAAAATAAATAAATTATCATTTTATTTTAAATTTTATTATTTGTTTATTTATCAAAATAAATATAAAATAATAATAATATATATAGGCTCATTTATAACATAGCATGATAGTTAAAGTGTGGCATTGCTATATGACCATCAAAGATCAAACTCCCCATTAGACCATTATGATCAATTAAAAAAATCATTATATATGTATATACATTAGAAGTAATTTCTTTTTATAAATTGTAATATGATGCAAATAACATACTTAAATCAATTCAATTTCTTTAAAGATAAACAAATTAATTAAATTATAAAATTAAATTTTGTTTTTTTCAAACATTTTAGTTAAACTAGAATTAGTAAAATTTTTGTATTAAATTTTTATTAATAATTTTTTTTAGTTATTTTTTTCTTTTTTCTTCTTAAATTTTTTATAAGGTTATAAGATATGATTTTATTGTAATTGTTGGTTAGGCTTGTAATTAATTTTTAGGTGTTTAATCATGGCTTTAGGCTTCACTCAAGTATACCACATTTTGGATCAAAAAATGGTATGAAGTATTATATTTTTCAAAGTTGCTAGTTGTAAAATAGTTTAAATATTTTATTTAATTTCAATATATATTATAAGCTTAAACCTAGACAATAATAAAAAATAAATATTTAAATATTGCAATTATTGAAATCATTTAATGTTAAAGTTTATAAAAATTGATTTAAAAATATTATATTTTTTATTGTTTTTACTAATTCTTAAATGAGGACAATCAAAACTACTCCATGACTTGCTTTATTTTAAAAATGAACCATAGAAATTAGAATATTTAAACTTATACAATTTATTTAAAATATTATATTATTTTATAATGAACATCAATAAAAGAGATACAATGTATTTTTGATTTACATATCTTTAAATTACATTTCTATCATAAAATTCTAAATTTACACAAAAACAATTTTGAGCTAGATATTTATAAATTACATAATTTTATTATAAAGCTCTAAATTTATATATAAAACTTTGAAAAAAAAAAATCGAGAATTTTAAGTGGATTAAAAAGCTTGACAGAGCATTTTATGCTATTTTGCAACTCAGATTACCTGGGCGAGCACTTGCTAAACGTCATCATGTCTGGCTCTGCGAAGCTCACGAAGCAGACAGTAAATTCTTTTCTCGCGCCATTCTTGCCAAGGTATATATACATATAATTTCATGCATTTATATATTCTGTCAAGAATTTTTTTATAAAGGCACGATCTTGATGAAAATTTATAAAGGCGTGATAAGTACTATATAGATTGTATTTATATGCTCATTTTGAAGACTAATCTTTGAAATGTATGTTTCTCTGTAAATTCTGGCTGTGGATCTTTTCATTTCAAAATGGGTCATTTCAGAGTGCTCGAATTCAGGTAATGGCGAATTAAATTCCAAGAAAACCAAGCATGCTTTTGCATTATACGATTTCAATAGATCAAACTTATGAAGAAATTGTTTCATGGCTTCCCAGACTGTTGTATGCATTCCTCTCATGGATGGCGTTCTGGAGATCGGTTCAACAGATCTGGTAATTTGTATTATATATACTCTTCTTCTGTTTATTCCTCATAGTTTAAAAAGATTAATTTTAGACTATTTTTAGATTGGATTGTAAGATAATTTTGTATCAACGTTTTGGATTAGTACTTTTTCATTCTGATGATAGATTATGGAATATAATCTTAAACATTAATGCTAAAACTATGGGAAAGCAATCTGAAACATTATTGCATTTGATTAAAAAGAATTTGTTTTAAAAAACATATATGTTTTTATCCAGATCAGGGAAGATTTGGGGCTGGTACAGCATGTAAAAAGTCTTCTTGTAGATCACTCAAAACCAGTGTGTTCTGAGCAATCCACTTCAAATCCCCAAACATCAGGAAACCCAACTCGAATCAACTCTGACGATCAGCTCAGTGTTCAGCCTCCTGCAGGAATAGTGTTTGAAGATCAGAATGCCAGAGCTAAGGAATTTCCAGAGAGCTCATATGAAAATCCTCATATTTCTATGCAGGCTTCTGGAATACAGAGTGAGAAAACAGGTACAGAATTAGGGCAACATGGGGGTGAAATAATGGAGTTGGATATGTCACCAGAGGATTGTTCAAATGATAATGATATTGGTTCTGAAGCTCAGCTTCTTTGTGGAAATGAGTCCCTACATCTCAAGAGTTCAGTTCAGCCTTGGTCAGACCTCTGCCATGGTCTCCAGTCACCAGGTAAACCGTAAACATTTGATTGTGCTTTAAAAAAAAAAACATTGGACTATATAGATGTTCGCATCTCTATCTTTATATATCAAATTATAACAACTAGTGTAAATATATATCTAAGTCAAATCAATTTAAAATTGATGTTTTTGTCAATGGATCTTTGATTTACTGATTGAAGTCAAAAGGCTGGGATTGTGCCCTGTGCAAATTTGACGGAATAGATACCCCACAGTCTTTAGCTCTTAGCCGAAGAGATTCAGCCTAAAGCTCCTAAAGAACTAAATAGAACTCCATAAATGAAAAAACCTCCTACCAATTTTTTAAAATGTTTCTAACAACAGTTAGTCTTGAATGATTGAAAGGACATGATTATGAGAAAGCTCGAAATTTGATTCAGTTCGATCACTTGGTTTTGTTATTAATGTATCCCTGAAATCTATACAAATCCCCTTTGGAACTTACACCTGAGTTTTTTATCTATTCAGTTCTATTGGAACTTGCACCTAGTTTTCAATTTTGGTTGCACAGATTTACATGTAGGCTTAGTTTTTAGCTTATTTAATGATCTATCGAACTTGCAGCTGATTTTCTTCAAGGTTGTTGCACAGATTTACATGTTGACTTAGTTTCGTAGCTTATTTAATTGATCAAAGTTTGTGGGCCAATCCCAATTTAACACAGCACTTTCATAATTTATTATACCATACTCTATATCCCTGTTAAATTTTAAAGTGTTAATTTGGAGTTGAATATGAAGGATTTTTAATTGTTATTGAGATGTCTTGTCATTGAACTATTGGCTTTTTATGATCATTTTATCTTTGGTTCAAGTGTGTGTCTTATTATTGAACTATTGGCTCTTTTAGTGACGGGTTATATTTGAATCAAGCGTCGCCCATTTTCTAATACATTTCCCTTGATTCACAATGTACTATCACTAAATTATTGGCTCTCTTGGTGACCGGTCTATCTTTGATCCAAGTGTGGCTCAATTTCTAATATCTCCCCCTTGATTCATTGTCTCCTATCCCTAAACTATTGGTTCTCACCCATCTTTGGTCCAAGTGTGGCACATTTTCTAATACCTACCCCTTGGTTCACGATGTCCTATCACTAAACTATTGGCTCTCTTGGTGACCGGTCTGTCTTTGGTCCAAGTGCAGCTCAATTTCAAATAACTACCTAAGTCCTCATTTGGTGTATGATCCATCTTTAATCTAACTGTGGCTCATTTTCTAATACCTGTCTAGGTCTATTTTTGGTCGAAGTGTGGCTCAGTAGCTCAATTTTCAATACCCCCCCTCCCCTTGATTCACTGTGTCCTATCACCAAAATATCAACTCTCTTAGTGACCAGTCCATCTTTGGTCCAAGTTTGGCCATTTCCCAATACCTCCTCTTGACTCACATCGTAGGTGCTTGGGGATGCTACCTTGACATACTTGGCTTTGACTTAGGGTCTAATACCATGTTAGATTTTTCATGGACCAACTAGGAGTTGAATTAGGACCCTCCCATTCCTTTTTTGGGTGCTATACCATTGAACTAGCAGCCCTTTTGACGACCTCCATCTTTGATTCAAATATACTTATTTTATAAAACTATCTTTTTTCTAATTAATGTTGTAGATAAACTATGATAATGAAAGACATACATAAATAAATTAAGAGCTTTTGAAAAATTAAATTAGATGAAAGGAAAAATAATTATTTAAACATCCTTGTAAAAGTTTGAGTGTCTAAGCAAAAGGTTGTAAGTTCAATATAATACTTAGTCTTTTAAGTGCTCCATGTGGACGCGTCCCCCCCAAACACTAGCGTCCCCAGGACGGGGACATCCCTAAGACTTGGGGACATTGTTCCCAAGTCTCCAACAGCGCTGCCCGTTAGTCGCCAGTAAGCCGCTGATCACTGCTTGAGGCTCGACCTCTTGAGGGATGATTAGAGGTCTCCCTTCACTACATTTTGACATTTTGTACTTGTTTTGATATCATGCTACTCTATTTAGTATTTTACTTATTAATAGTCTCATACATCTTTTCACAACTAGCATTTTCAGTACCATATGTATAGTATATAGTATATACACCAGCCCCCCGCCGCCCCCTGCTACCATCTCCCCACGGTCCCCTCTGCTGTCTCCAAATTGAAGCCCTTTGTCCCCATATCCCAGAAACCAGTCCCCTATTCCGTCTCCCCAACGATGGTATAACTATGCGTTTTAACATTTTATATGCACAGATTGGAAGAATATTTCATCTTAATTTTATACTTTATATTTTATATAATAAAATATAAAATAAATTATGAATTGACATTGTTAAATGTTTTTATCATTGAAAATTTCCGAGACCTTTATATTCTGATGCTCTTAGCATGCAGGGCTTCAGCAAGATGAAGCAAATGAAGAAGACAGCACCCATTATTCGAGAACAGTTTCAATTATACTCCAACAGAAGCAGCAGCCACAGAGCCAATGGACAGAGCCATCAACATTGCACAATAACTATAATCCTGAGCAATGTGCATTCTCCACCTGGACACCCAATGCTGGGTTTCTGCTTCAGCAAAAACCCAATTCAAATCCACAGTGGATGCTCAAATACATATTGTTCACAGTGACTAGCTTACATAGCAAAGACAAGGATAATGAAGGATCCCCAAGAGCAATCAGAGATGGAGATAACAGTGGCAGCAGGATTCGCAAAAATGGTCAGGATGACCTCACTGTAAATCATGTACTTGCAGAACGTAGAAGAAGGGAGAAACTTAATGAAAAGTTCATTATTCTCAGGACTCTGGTGCCATTTGTCACTAAGGTATGCCTGGAAACTCAATAACCTAGATGATATTATATCTTTCAAGATGATTTTTAATGTTCTTTGGATTGAATTGATCTGTGCAATATATCCATCCTAGTGTTTAGACAGTATAATTTAATGAGTTGCTCAGAACAGTTTTGTAAAAATTCTAACTTATCCTACTTTTCTCCAACTTCTTGAGCTCATCACAAGTGTAATGTTAATCATGAAAATCAAAGAATTTGTCTGTTTGGTTGAAGTAATTTCTTATCAAACGACTTTGAAAAGTAAGTTTTGGATCTCTACTAGTGAAAGACATTTCTAAACCCTAAACCCTAAACTAAGTTCTTTAGATTCTTTGGTCTACAGTTCTTGAGAGAGGGCTAAGCATTCTCCATATTAATTGTTACGAAAGGAATTGGGAAGTTTTTCCTTAATCTTAATGAACATATAATCAATTAGAGAGTTTGCGAGGTGGAATTTTTTCCTCAAATCTTCATGAACAAAGAGTCAATCAGAGAATTGCAAGGTTATTAAAAAAGATTCAAAGTAATTCGAGCTCCAAAACTTCAGTTTTCATTGTCAATGACTTACTGACTCATCTGAGTACACCCCTTTGAATGCTTTTGACTGATAATATTTGTTTGGACTAAGTTAGAGAACACAACTTACCAACTGGTTGTTGGTTTTTAAATAAATTTTGTTATAACAAATATTTGGAAGTCTTGAAGAAAATTCTATGGTTAAGCATGTTTGGGTTGTAGTAATATTAAGATGGGTGATCCGATGGGTGACTTCTCCGGAAGGCCCAATCTTTCACCTCTGTGAACATCATCTAAATGCAACAAGTGCTGTGTACCATTCATTCTTATAAGAAATAGGTTCTCACAAACTATTATTCATAAAATATAGATCAATAAGTTTGACTCAAAACTACATAATTGAACCCTAATAACAATATCATAATTTTAAAGTCCCATTTCCTTCAATTTTTATTAATAACAAGATTGATTAAAGGAACAACTTTTTTCCTGCAGTGGCATTTTCAAAAGCTCTAATTTTCTATACAATGTTGAAAAATGCAGATGGACAAGGCCTCTATTTTGGGGGATGCCATAGAATATGTAAAGCAGTTGAAAAGGAGGATACAAGAACTAGAAACTCGTTCGAAACAGATGGATGCTGAGCTCAAAGGGAAAAACACCATTCCTGCTCCAGATTTGGCTCGTAAGCAGTTAACCAACAAATCACAGGAAAAACTAACCAGACAAAACAGCAGTGTTGGCAATCATAATCAGGTTATAGACCCAGAACTAGTCAGCAGCTGCAGAAATTTCAGTGACACTGATAGATCCAAAACATCCAGGTTTGAAAAGAGAAAAATCAGAGTGCTTGAAGGATCTGAGCCCCTCAAGATTGTGGAAGGGTGTGGAACTGATGTTCAGGTTTCTATAATTGAGAGAGAAGCCTTGGTTGAGTTACAGTGCCCTTGGAAGGACAGTTTATTGCTTGATTTATTGCAGACACTCAGTTCTCTGTATTTGGAGGCATACTCTGTACAGTCATCTATGGTGGATGGAACATTTGTAGCAAAAGTTAGAGCTAAGGTACTGATCTCAAACCCTCTGTGATCCCCATAACTCAACTGTGATCTTAAAATGGATGGTCATTTTCATGAAAACTTTTAATTTTTTTTTCCATTTCAGTAAATGTTTTATCTCTTAATTTAAGAGATGCTGAACATAAAGAGAATGCTGTTTCTGGATTCAATTATGCTCAGAAATTTTTGTATCAACATTTTGGATAACACTTTGTATCATAATCAAGACGAAGAGAATCAGAGGAATCATAAAATATGTGAAGATGGTCTGTAACTTCACATCTTTTGTGATTCCTTTGGCTCTCTTCATCCTGTTGATGGATGATGGAATGCGATCCTAAATGTTGATGCAAAAATCATGAACACAATTAAATCCAGAAGCAGCATTTTTACATTAATACCTCTAATTACACTCCATTATCCATCATCCAGATGAAGAGAGTGAAAGGAATTGTAAAAGACATGATGTTGCAGACCTTATTCACATTTTTTATGATTCTTTTGGCCCTCCTCATCCTGATGACAGATCATGGAGTGTGATCCGAAATGTTGATACAAAAATCATGAACACAATTAAATCCGGAAACAGTTTTTTTGCATCAACATTTCGGATCACAGTGTGATCCATCATCCAGATGAAGAGAGTGAAAAGAATCCTAAAAGATGTGAAGTAGCAGACCTTCTTCATATTTTTGATGATTCCTTTGGTTCTCTTCATCTCGATGATGGATCACAGAGTGTGATCTGAAATATCGATGCAAAAATTAGGAACACAATTGAACTCAAAAACAACATTCTTTTAATATTATAAATTGTAAAAATCTCCTATCACAGATGTTGAACATATATGTTGTTGCAGGTTAAAGAAGTAGCCATTGGAGCCCGACCCACAATTATTGAAGTTAAGACTGCCATTCAGTCATGCATTCCAATTCCAAGTTGAAGGCTTCTTTGTAACATATCCTGAAACCTAGGTCCTGTGTTATAGTAAACCACAGAATGTATGTTAAGAATCATGGTGTTAGAAGGAGATATAAATTATCCTTACCAGAGGTGGCTGTAGGGATCATGAAGTTGTATATCATGCAGGTTTCTTAATTTTACAAAAAAAATTTCATTTTCTAATTTGGAAATCTACCATTAATAAAAATGATCTTAAAATAGCCACATATAGTTAATAAGTGCAGAAAGAAATGTTCTAAGCTTGTTATTATAGTCAATTTGTAAAGTTCAGAACATTAGCAGCAAATAGAGCGGTTGCTAGAGTTTTTAATCACATTGAATCATCAATTTCTAAAGTTCTGAACAACAAACCCAAACGGGACCAAGGATGAAAACATCAGAGAGACAAATGTATTTCATCTCCAGAAAGTGATTAATTTTTCCTTTGGTCGATGTTGGTTTTAAAACTGTAAGATTAGTGTAATAAATAGTTTAGAAGAGAGGATGTTTTTTTTAAGATTTTGTAAATGTAATATTAAGTAAATTTAATTGAAAAATCTTATTGAAGCATATTTGAATTACGGGAGCAATGAGATGTACAATCTTTTATGAAATTAATAAATTTTATATATTGTCAGAATATTACTTATATAAAAACAAATGAGTTAGAGAGTTCTGCAATAAAGTACAAATTTGTTGAAGTGTATTTGAATTAGAGTATCATGAGATGGACAATCTTTTATGAAGTTTAATAAATATTATATAATTTCATATATTGTGAGAATATCAGTTATATAAAAAATAAACGATGTTAGGAAATTCTATAATGAATGGTTTATAAAGTACATCATTTGTTATAAGCTTTGTAAGTGATACGAGTTTGATTGTGGAGAATTTCTTTTATGTTTTAAAGTATTTGAACTAAAGTAGTGTGCAAGTGAGATGAATGCTTAAAAACAAAAACTTGCAAAATATTAGTTAATGAAAATTGATTGATGCCTGCCGCTGCCACTGTTGTTTCCGTGAGGACTCCTGCCCAACGTTTTGAATGTCTAGGCGTAGAGGCTAGATCTGATGCCAGTGTTCCACCGTTTGTAGGCTCGTTGCCTAAGTTTGCTTGTTCTGCACCTGGGTCTTCTTCTTTGGAGTCTTTGGGTGCTGCAAAATCTGCCGGTTTGGGCGGTGATGCTCCTGCTTCTGCTGGTGCTGCAGTGTCCTACGCTGATGTTGCGGCCTATGAAGCGGGAATCTATGGCCTTGCCCCTGCTGGTAGGGGGGGTCCCAGTCTCCTCTTCTGCAATCGGTTTCGGTATGTAAACCCATTATGGTAAAGCTTGATTCTGAAACTGTGGATGAAATTGTAAAAAATGTTGATGATTTCTCTTCCCATGCTGCTATTTTTTGTTTTAGGGGCTTTTGGCCCTCGCTCTTTGATTTGCATGCTTGGATCTCCAAGCATTGGGAGCCCATTCTATCTGATGTGGTTCAGATATACCCTGTGGCTAGGGATTTTTTTATTGTTAAGTTTGAAAATGTGGAAGATATGAAAACGATTTTGTGTGACAGTTGCTTCACTTGGGATGAGCGTTTTCCCCTGATCGCCAAACCTTGATATCAGGGGTTTGATCCTCTCTCAGAGACATTCAATAAAATACCCTTATGGGTTAGGTTTCCGAATCTTCCCCTCCACCTCTGGCTGGATTCAGTTTTGGAAACTATGGGTGAGGCTTTAGGGGACTTCCAAATGGTGGATTCAGACTCCTCTAAAATTTTTAAGATTACTTATGCTCGTATTCTAGTGGAGATTGATGTTTCTAAGGGTCTCCCTGAGTAGATTGCTTTGGATTCTCCCGTGGGCTTTTGGATTCAAAATCTGGATTATGAGAATATTCCGTTCAGATGTAGGAAGTGTCACAAGACTAGACATCTAGTTGCGTGGTGCTTATCTAACAAGATCAAATCAAAGAAATTGCCCTCTTGGTGGGCGGGGGCCTTTGACCACCACTATACGGTTCAGAAAACCTTTAAGGATGGGGGCTCCAGTTTGAGCCTGACTCAGAATGATGCTTTGGTTGGAGCTTCAGCTAACGCTTTGACTGCTTCTGATGTTGTTGCTGGTGTTGGCTATGATGTGGCTCTGTCTCATGAGGTTGTTGTTGTCCCTTCTGGTGCTGCTCCTACTTCCCCTGTCCAAACTACTGATGCTGCCCTTTTCCAATCCATTGGTGCTGTCTCTGATTCAGCAGCCTTGTCCAAAGACGCTGTTGGTTTTATTGCTCCCTCTGGTGTCTCTGGTTCCGTTGATGTTGTCTTTGGTCTAGTTGCTACCTTGGGTGCTGGAGTTGCAAGCTCTTCTATGACCTGCCCTTTAGTGGGCTTGTCTAGCTCTTCTTTGTCTTGGCAGAAGGATGTCGAAAAGGTGGAGGATGAATGGACAACAGTGAAGGGGAAAAAAATAAAACCTTCCACTCCTTTTGATATGAACTTACGTTCACATAAGGATGGGCAAAAATGTAAATCTTGATAGCCCTTGTTTGTTTTTGGTGTGGGCTTCTGTCCACTTGGTAGGAACTCTGGTTTGTTCCTTTGGTTTGTTTGGTGGGGCACCACAATTGTTTTGGTCTTAAATTGCAAAATCTGTTTATGCTCTTGTATAAGGTTTCAGGTCCTTTCAAAACCTATTTTTACGTAATCAAAACATGTAGTTGAATATTAATGGGTCATTACATAATTTATTACGATGTACAAAATAAATCACTTATACTAAAAAAATAACATATCTATTTATTATGATGATTGTTAATGCTCATAATAGGTACACGAAATTAAAAGGGTAGACATGGTATGAAAATTTTAATGGCATGGATGAAAAAAATTGAGATTTCAACTTGTGGACCAAGAAGCCTTGGCCAACGATGTTATGATTAGCATTTTCTTACTATGGAGGGAATTTGTTTAATGAATATAAGCTCCAAAGGAGGGCGTAAGGGATTATTTAGCTAACATTTACTCATGCCATTGCCCATTTACTTTTATGTTTATTTTGAGGAGAATGTCTTAATATACTTATTAACAAATGAGATGATTTCATCTAATGTTGGGTCCATTTTCTAGTGTTACCTGTTGGCATTGTGATGTATTTTGGTGAGCGGTCACAAGTAGTTGTGATTTTGGTTGTCATTGATGCAAACATAGTCATATCAGATGACTAGGACAATTGATAAGGTCAATGTTCAATCGGTAGGAAGGAATCAACCAAGTACAATGAGTGGTGTACATGAAGAATTGCTACATATGGAGATTTTGGTAGCAGTAATGTTTGAGAAGGAATTAAGGGGAGTGGTCTTAGACATAGCAAAGATATACTCAACACTTATGGTTGTGACTACAACTCATTTGGGAGATCGGTGTGCTAGCATTTCAATGATTTAAGAGGTCATAGGCTAGATAGCTTAAGTTCTTGAGCTACCGGTCGGTGATAGATCTTAGATCGGTGACCATATTATGGTGTGTATAGTTGTTATGGTGACATGCCTTAGATGATAATGATTTGATGAGTTGTTATTTATATGCTCAATGCAAGCAAAGAGGGAAGATTCCAGAAGATATTTGAGATAGTCAAAAGGTCTTTGATTGTTCTTGGGATTATCACATGTATATCTCATGATGGATTGAGGTGGTGCTAGAAAATGTTTTACAACATCAAGCTATGTGTTTAGGCAAGATGTATTTGAGCGAGAAGATTGAAAGTTGAATTTTGGTGAAGGTTAAGGTGGTGCTAGTTAAGTATTTATTGGGTATTGCTCTTATTGAAGATGATTATGAAGTAAGTTGTTGATGATTGTATGAAGTGAAATTCATGATTGCTAGGGTTGCAATTGGGGTTTTGAGCAGAGACAGATTAGAGAGCAGTAACAAAAAACATATTGGATCTGGCAAGCAATGTGTGCTACATCCAAATCATTACTTGTTGTTCCCTAATAGTTGTAGCAAACAAAATCCCTTAACTGGGTGGACTTTAACATGTCTTCAATTGTAAATCCCTTAACCTGGTGGACTCACACAAAGAGTCTTAAATCCTCTAGCAAGGTAGATCTTAACAAATCTTATTGTGCTCCTAACAGTGTACTAGTCACTCCTGATAGGGTGAACCCTCATAAAGGGTGTTTATAGCTCTTAATAGGGCAAACCTTTTTACTACATTGAAGGGCTTGTGGGTGTCATCCCCACCACGGTTTAATCCCTCTAGATGAGGGTTTCCACATGAAAAATCAATATGTTATGTGCGATGCATGTGTGGATGTCTGATGTTATTTACTTTTATTTCATTGCATCAGTTATATGTTTTGTTATTTGGAAGTTGTTGGTAAAGTTAATTAGACCTGTGATTGAATTAGTAGGTTACCTATTTGTACTGATTCACCCCACCTCTCAATACTATCAAATACTAACATTACCTACTTACCTATTAAACACATTCCTACACACTTATTCATTATCCCATTTATAAGTACAAATTATCCTAATATGTTTATCCTATCTGTACATATAGTACACCTACGCATGCACATATTCCTATTTATCTATTATTCACCAAAATTTGCTCATTTTTATGTATTGGATTAGTGCTAGGGATGTAAATAGCATGGACTTGACCCTTTTAAATTTAAAGTTTAATTGACCAATGCCAATTATTTTCCCTCCAATGGTAGACTAAACACATTTGTGTGATTTATTGTTGTCTTTGTATTTAAATATATTCATTTTAGACATCACATCTTTTGAGATTCATTTATGTATCATTCATATTTAAAGAAGGAAACATTTCAATTTGATGCTCTAAAAGGGATCTAGATCCACACATTCATCTTAGGAGCATTTAAATGATCAACGCTTATTGTCTTTGTTCATTTTACACACATTTCTGTGCGTTGACCTATAAGAATGTGACCCTATTGGTACAATTTTTTTTCTTTGGATAAAAAAGTTAGAAGTAGAGGTGAATTAGGAAAAATAAGAAATCATTTTTAAGTTGCTAGATAAAGTATTTAAGTAAATGAAATTTCCAATGTTGTGGACTTAACTCTATTTCTTGAAGTTGACCTTTCAAAGTAGAACACAATTCTTGAGCTGATTCATACACTATTATCATATTTTACTAATCTTGAGGCATTCATTATTTTGTGGTATACATAGTTACATTGATTATTTTGTTATAGTACTTGTCAACACTAAAATCATGTGTATATTAATTTTTAAAATATCATCTCATGTTTACATTTAATGCACTTAATGCCTCTTAATCTATTAAAATAATTAATCTCACCATAAGTCCAATACTTTAAATTATAATTAAATTTATTAAGTAGTATTAATTATTTAATTAAATAAATTTAAATTAAATATAAAAAATCTAAATTAGTTTAATTTAAATCCTAATTTACACCTCATGGGCTAAGTATTCAATCAAAATAACTTAAAATAAATAATCAATTTAGTTACCTAACCTATCAAATCAAATATTGTGCAACTTAACCTGCCTCCTATTTTTTTGAATTTTTGACACTCCTTGTTCATGATGACAATGTCAGGTGGGGGGCCCCAAAACCCCCCTTCTCCCCCCCAACCCAAAAATGTTGTTCGAGGTTCACCAATAAAAGGAGACAACCTTGAAAGATGATCATCTTCCTCGTGGTTTGGTTTCCCCTTCACTACCTCTTGGTCTTGATTTGTTCTTTAAAAATAAAGATCTAGTCCCCTTTATGGAGAAGTTGGTGGGGCACAAATATTTGAAAATGGTAGATCCAAGGATTGGCAATTCAAATTCAACTACATGCTTTGTGGAGGGTTTATAAGTGATTATTCCAGACAAGTTGATGTATGATATGGATGAAGAACATAAGCTCTCCTTAATTGGTAGATACCTTGCCTTTGCCTTTCATCCTAATGTTCATCAGGTTATAAAATGGAAAAAGTAGTGTGGAAACTTAAAGGTAGTGTTACCATTACCACTATGGCTAGTGTTGGTTCCTTTTCTTTCTACTTGCAAATTTACAATTTGATTGACAAACTAATGTCACTGACTCTTGTTACCCACTCCAAATATGACAAGAAAAAGGGGCAATTAACAAGGACTAGGATATTAGTCCTCCTACACTTTGAGTCTTAATGCTCAGGCGGGTGTACCTTGGATTCACTTCTTAAAGGAATCAACAAATATTAAGCATTAATGTCCTTGACACATTGATTTAAAGATTTTATCATTTATAGGTTGATTGATGATGAAGAATTGCTTCTTGAGACATACCAATGTCTTATCCTAGGGCAAAGAGTCAAATACAATATACCTCAATAGAAAACCTAATTCAAACACACCCAAATCTAGAATAAGTGCTTTTCCTATTATTCCTCTCACTATCACATTTGGACATCAGATTCTCACAAGAACTATGAACTCTCTAAATCTATCCTTAAGAATTTAATCCTTCCTTAAAGGAACTCAAGAACAAACTTCACAATTTACTTTTTAAACCATATATTAACCTACCTTGCAACATTAACACATAAGAATCCAAGATCAAAACAAGAAGACATTCACAAAATCTGAGATGGAATTCAAGTGTATTCTCATTAAAATTTTCAGTAACAATACATTGAAAAATGACAAAATGCTAGAACCAAACCCTAAATCCAATCTCTCTCTATTCAGTTACCAATTTCACCACCCTTTGAAAAATACATCAGGCTGCTATATATAGTCACTAGCTATCTTGGAATCCTCAAGAAAGGATGCAACAAGCTTTGGATAGCTAGGACAGAACTAGGGTTTCAAAAACCATACCAACCAAATGATCAAGAAATTTACTACAGAAATGACATGCCACCCAACACAAGGCCATCAAGGTCAAATTGATCATCAACCTGAGCAACATCTAGTTAGGTACCTCACAAGGATAGAGAAATTATCATTAAAAACCCCGTTGATTCAGGCTGCACAGAGATGGTGTGACTTTCATATCAACTTATCCTCGGTAGAAGCACCTCAGGACACAAAATCAACACGCGATGACCACCATGATCATACTCATAAATTTTCACCTGTAACCGAGATGAAGCACAACCAAATCTGATCCGACTTTATGGCTTTCTGGATCATTGTTTCAAACCTTGCAGAAAACCCTAAATAAAATTTAAATTTTGAAAAATAGTGGTTACCACCAGGTCTAAAACATAACCATCGATCGAATCTCCCTCCCAGAACATCGGGTGGTTCACGTTTAAATCCACCCAGCTGGACTAAAAAAATTTCCATAGAAACCTCCAGCCAATAGAAATATTTCATTAAAACCATGTGCAAAATTGTGGCGCCTTAAGAATCTTACTCAGCAGGACAAGTGTCAAATAGTCGTAGAAGCACAAACATTAACCGGTGAGCTACTTTCCTTTGTGGCATCACAACCACCGTTGATCTTCCCTAGATACACCAAAACTTTACCTTTTAATAAAATTGTGACCCCATAGCCATGTGACATCATCTTGGATACGCATTGCCATGTCGCATAAGTGCAAAGGCTAAATAATGAGCATGTCCCCTTTGCGGCTATGCAACAACCGTTAGATTAACTTACACCCGGCATCCCTTTAACATGCTAAAACCCTTGGCCCTACTGACAACCTCCATGTCACCATCCTTTGTGACCAATAAGAATCAAACATATTTGCAACACCTAGCATCAGACCCACCATATCATCTGTCCTTACCCACTGGAAGATCAGACGGTTGTCGCATAAGCGTGATGAATATCTTTCTAACACTTTTTCTTAGCAGCATCACGACCACTGTTGATTCTTTCTGCACTTTACTCTTTAACCACGTTAAGCCCTTAACTCTAAGTCATCTAGCGAATACGTGACTAAAGGCATTCTCCTAGTCGCTAAATAAAAACCTTAACCCTGGTCTAGTCTGGAGATCACGCGAATGAAGCATTTGCGTGATCGCTAAGTCAATCCTTAACCTTGTGTTCCATCTAGTGAACAAATGACCACTACCTAATCTATTTTCATCAACGGTCCAAATTCTATCTCCAAGCCTTTAAAATTTAACTCAAGCTTGATCACAGGATCACGTGACTAAATTATTCGCTAGATCTCAGAAACATTTGTCTTGACCCTGGTTAAATCTCAAGATTACATGCTGATCATTGATCCTATCCTCATCTTGTGGCTATCGTTGAATTGCTGAGCCTTTAAACTTAACTTGCCTTTATCAAGCGATTCAGCAACAGAGGAGAATCCTGACTTGCCTTTAACTGTGGTCATATTCAGAGACTACGCGATTGAGAAATCTCACATTCGCTAGGTAAATTCTTGACCTCGGGTTAAATCACGAGAACATGCAAAAGCCTCATTCGCCAAACTGCGGAATGAAACTTAACTGCCCAAGACTAGGAAATAAGACATGTGCAGAATTGGGATTGAAGTGGCTGGAAAAGGTAATGGGGAAAAAGAACAAAGCTAGGGTTTTTAGACTTCGATAAATTTTAGAAACCCTAGGACATGTATAAAACCTATTTCTCAGACCTTAAAAATGTTATATCTCCCTAGTTTTTACACTTGAGCACATGCGATCTTGAATGGGGCTTGGTGACATCTTGAACTATCTATGGCCAAGGGTGCAAGTCATAAAACATCTTGTATCTTCTTCTCTTATCAAAACAAGATTGTAACAAGGCAAGACAACTTTCACAAGATTTTTGTAGGATAAGACCATTTTCTTAGGATTTTTGCAATGACAGGAAAATGGCCTAACAACTAGTAGCCTATTTTTTTAGATTCAACACTCATGAAGATCTTATTAGGGTTTTAATGGGGGCTCCATGGGCCTTTGACAATGACTTGAATTTTTTTGTCTCTTTGTAAGTGGAAACTAGGGTTTAATCTATCAACTTACTTAGGCTTAGTTGCTCCAACATGGGATCTAGATCCTAGGTCTCCTACTTGAGTTTTGGAATTACAATATTCTTAGGGAAACATTGATTCTTTTGGTTCATTATTGGTAGTGGGTAAGGTAACACAATTTTTTTTATTTATTTTTGCAAGGACACGTGTTAATGTAGTAGTTAACTCTATTATTCATGTTACAGACCTCCTTTTTTGCCCCCTTGTCATGGTGTCATAAATATTTTTCAAGGGTTTATAGTCGCAAACCCTGTTTAGGATCCCTTAAACCCAAGACTCTAAGTGTTTGTTCACTTTTTATTCTGAGGTCTATTATAATCCTTTGATTGTCTATATCCCATTATCAATCACTCAAGTTATCAACTATGTCTGTTAAAACATTGTAGCAATTGGCCCGTTTGGTTAGCCTTCCCGGTTTACTCAGCTACTAGAGTATGTGTGCATAAACCTTTGCAACCTTGTCAATTGGGTCTTCCTATTAATGGTTATTGGCCAAAGCCTTTAAGTCATTCAAAATGATAGAACCCTTTACACGAAGACTTAATTTTCCTATTAGGCCACGACTCCAGTATTTGTGTTTAAATCCCTCACATTTTAGTACATGTGGAGAATATGATTTTTCATGATGTTGCATAGTTGTGTCCATCAAGAAACTTGGTCAATCCTTACTTATTTTCAATGCTTTTGCACTAACATATTTTGTTAGACATATTGAGATGTTGCTGGCATTATTGTCATTGATGCCAAAACCTCCATATTTCTTACTTGGTGGTATCAGTTGGATGATTGTGGTTGTTGGTATGATATCAAGGTTTCAATTATGTTTGCAGAATAATTTTTTTACACGTATTTTGGATGTATGGTGTCAGGTGTACCTACTTCTACAAATGGAATCAATCCTCTGGTACATCTATATGTTTTGAAAAGTGTGATTAGTTGCAGTTTCTATTAGTACCTATTGACTTCTATGCTTACATAGTTCTTCCATGTGTTCCTTCTACCTAGACATTCTTGTAGTTCATCATAAGTTTTGGTATAGTGGTTATATCTTGTTCTAGATACGATTCATCTAGTTTTATCTATTGGTTGGTTCAGATATTTTTTTGATCAAGTCATGGACTTTGTTGTAGTGTTCCGAAAATTTCCTTATCTTTTGGTAAATGTGATATGAGCCACATGTATCTTAAATGTGACCTATATTTAAGTATTGTGATAATGTATATTGTAAATAATTCTTAAGTATGTCCCAAATTTAGGTTTGATGGTAGCATTTTAAATGTAATTGTAATATCTTTTATTGTGTACCCGATATGTATGTATTATTGCTTGGTCGACATAGGTAGCTACCTTAGCAGATGTATATAAATAGAGATATCCTTTTGTGTCTGATGGATGTTTTGGTGGACTAAGTGTGCAAATATATGATCAAGATAGAAATAGATAATTGTATATGATATAGGTTTTTGTATATCTGGAAGCAGTGTGTAAGAAGAAGGAAGTTGAGTGAAATTTTTCTATGGTATAGATAAAAGGTCTTACATATTGTGTTGTAGAGGTTTGGTGTATGATAGAATAAGGTTTGTATTAAATCTCTGCTATTGGTGATCAATGTGCTATCAAATAGAAATGTTTCATGCATAGTAAGATGCAATTCTATTAGTTCACATTTTATTAGTGAAACATTTTGTAATACATCTCTTGTATAAGGGTAGTTATCTTGATTAATAGTGAGCTAACTTTCAATGAGTAAAACTAGCAGTGATCCCTTGTAAAAACCACCTTAACCAGCGTTCATTTCATGAGAATTAGCTTCTCCATGGTTTTTCCTAGTTTGGGTTTCCACGTAAACTTTGTCGTTCATTGTGTTGATGGTTTTGTGCTTTCATGTGTATATCTGTTATAAGTTTCTGATTGCTTTAAGTATTTATTGGTTTAGTAAAAGTTTAAGAAATTATTTTTGAATAACTGATTCATTCGCTCTCTCAGTTATTCATCCTATTCAACATATTTTTCATGCAGGCTGAGAATGATCGTCAAAACTAATTCATGCGCCACTACATGATTAACCCAAATATGTAATTTTCCCTACCTCTACAAAAATGAAGTTAATAGGTCAAATGGAAGTTAAATCTCAAGATTCTCTTCTCTCATTGGAGGTACTAATCTTCATGTAGCTATGCGACTAGGTGAACATACTTCCCAATGTTAACTCCACAACCCTGTGCTGTCTACGAAGATTATGTGTGTATGATCTAGATGCATTCAAAGGTATATGATATTCAAGAAGTGAGATGGGTCATATTTGGTCCCTATGACCCCATAATGATGCCACTTCACTTGGGTTAATCCAGTGTGCCACGTGTCTCAGTTTGAAGCAATGGGCCAATGGACCCTCTATATATAAAGTGATTCCTTGAACATAAAGCATGGTCATATATCGCATAATCAATGGTGCATATTCATGCGTAGTTGTGCAACTAAGGAAAATATGCATGAAATGTTAATTTTATAATAGTGATGGTCAAATGGTCAATGAACGAGCATTTAGTACCAAATGAATGGTTGGGATTTGTGCATGGTTGTGTGATTAGCTAAAGATGCCAGTTCAATTTATGTCTACTCCAGTGTGTAATAGGTAATCGACCATGAAATCCAAACCTAGGGGTAGCTAAAAGACATTCTATTATCATTAGTTATCAACTACAACATCTTAATAGCTGTAAAATATTCAAATTTGAATGATAACGCCTAGTTTTTTCCACCACAGTGATTACATGCAAGCATTTACACATGTAATTGCACTGTTAAATTCAAATTTGAGCTTGATTGATCTTACATGACTCTTAACATGTTTCCTTTGATATTGTAAGTCAAATTTTGCACTTGCTAAGATCATAATTGTCAAAATTAGGATTTTATTTTAGGTGAATAGGGTTTTGAGTGCAAGTGATATCTGTGAGCCTTAATTTCAATTTTTGCAGTATGTTACTTTGATTATTAATTATAAGCATTTATCATCATATTTGAGTCTATTAGAGGACCTCAAGGGTATACTTGAGAATAAAATATAAAACCCTAGCACAATAACCTACTACCTAATAAACCCTAGCTATCAAATTTCACTATGGCTGAGCTTTTTGTTAGAATAACAATGTCCTAATCAACTGAGAGGGGAGGGGGGTGAATCAATTGATTCCAAACTTATTAAAATTAATTGTAATTATAATTTTGAATGTAGGACAATCATAACATATTAACACCAATATTTGTTTTTGAGGAAAGCCTTGTTAAGGGAAAAACCCCAGTGGGAATGATGCCCACAAATTAGTACTATGAGTATAGTAACCTGGTTAAGAGTTCTAGCCTTGTTAGGAGTTTATTATTACAATAGTATAGTCCATGTTAAAGGAAATACCCTGTTAGGAGTCAAAAGTTTGTTAAAGGTATTACAACTGGTCATTGACTTAAATACAAGAGAAGGTTACATCCACCTTCAAGACTCATTATCCTAGATTTGAAGAAATATCATCATGAATACCTGAACTAGCTTCCAGTACATCCACTACCAAGATAGTTCCAACCTCTTGCCTTAATGCACAATCCTCTTCTCTACATCAATAGTCCTTATAGCCCCAAAAATCATATAATAATCCACATAAATTTCTACTCGGCAACTACAAGGAAATACTTCCTTATATAAAAGTTACAAACATAATTCTTGGGTCAGCCATTATAGGACCTCTCCTATAAAAAAAATATTACATAGACCCATGCGAGGATACACATGACATCCTTAATAGTATTACAACAATTAGAAATCATGAGATATTCGGCCACAACATTAATCCATGCTTAATTATTCAAGAACATGCTACCATTCCTGGGTCGACTTCCAAATAAATCTTCGCTAGAGTACACACCATAGATGATGTCACCAATCACACTAGTACTCTATGATCACACATTAGAATCTCCCACGTGTCTTCTAACATTCCCCAAGCTTGTAAGGTTTACTCCATTTTTTCACTGAAGTTATACTATAAATACTGAGACCAACTCTCTGAGTTTCCCAATGACTGGCTATATAACCAATCTTCGCTAATTCATCCATAACTTGAGAAAATGAGCATATAAACATATGACAACATAAAAGTGAATAGTAAACATGTCATTCTACACAAATCTCATCTCGCATGAGCTAATGCACCATACACTATCCATACAATTCTTTGCACCCTATCTATCCAGTCTATCTACAACTCCTGGATTCCCTTCTTGAAACATATGTTGACGTCAATGAAAAAAAAATGAATGCCAACATCATAGACTACAACAATTCCAACAATATCTCCTTTTTTCATTGATGGAAATATATGAGAAAAATCATCAACCTAAAAGTAGTCTGTCACAACCTTCATAATATCCTCTTCAAGGCTCCCCCTAAACCAATAAGGGTTTTTCACCACTATCTCTGCCCCTTTGAAATCAATGGAAAATGGTTCCATTAAAAAAATTCTTGTCTTCCTTCTTTGCTAGGTATAAATTTTTTAAATATTCAAGACCTTCAACTACGAGGTGCAAGATCACCTTGATTTGATCAGATATTCTCAAACCACTACTCCTCTTGAGGAGTAGACCTATGCATCAAGTCCACAAATGATATAGGTCTGATTGATAATGGACTTGTACACTACTACATCTCCTTAATTACCTTCAGGTGGGGTTCTAACCCCAACCCTGCCTCTAAGATATTCAAAGGTATCTTTGTTTAGTGGTTTGGTGAAGATGTTTGAAATCTACTCCTTTGTGCTTACATATTCAAGATTCACCTCTTTCTCTTTCACTTTATGTCTTAGAAAATGATTCTTGGTTGAAATATGCTTATTTTTTGAGTGCATCACTAGGTTCTTTGACATATTCACTATACTTGTGTTATCAAAATGTATGATAACTGGTTCACCAAGATTCACACCAATGTCCTTCAACATTTGTTTCATCCAAACAATTTGTGTGCAATTAATTGCAGCAATGACATACTGTGATTCAACTATTGACTGAGCTATAAAATCCTTCTTCTTGCTTAACCAAGACACTAACCTTTTCCCAAAAAAGGCTCCCCCACTTGTGCTCTGTCTATCATCTAGACTGCCTGCCCAATCTACATCAATGTATGCTTATAATGCAAAGTCTTTTGACCTATCATACCATAGGAAAAGATCAATTATTCCCTTTAGGTATCCGAATATCCTCTTGACTGCAACAAAATGTGTTTCCTTTGGATCTTCCTAGAATCTAGCAACAATTCCACCTGCACTTGCAATATCAGGTCTAGTATGTGTTATGTATTGAATACCTCCTATCATAGATCTTTATTTTTTCTGAGGTACACCTTTTCTCTAATCTAAAGTAGACAACCTATTCCCTATTACCATAGGAGTTCCAACTAGTTTATTTTCATTCATGCCAAATTTCTTTAGCAGCTCCTTAAGATACTTGGTCTGAGATATGAAAATTCCATTCTTGCTTTGATTTATTTATAGTCGTAGGAAGAAATTTATCTCTCCTATCATAGACATATCAAACTCACTCTTCATTTCTTCTACAAATTTTTTACTCATAGCATCACTACCTCAAAAGATAATGTCATCAATAAAAACTTATACTCTCAAAATGCCTTCATCATTATATCTCAAGTATAAATTGCTATCTATATTACCTCTTTTGAAACCAAGATGTAGTAAATACCTTTCTAATCTAGCATACCAAGCTCTAGGTTCTTTTTTAAGACCACATAGTGCCTTCTTCAATCTTCAAACCATTCCTTCATAACTCGATAGAGGAAAAATATCAGGTTTCTCAATGTAAACCTCTTCTTCTAAGTCACCATTAAGAAATGTTGACTCGACATCCATTTGATAGACCTTGGAATTCTTATACACAACATAGGCTAAGAGTAACCTAGCTGCCTCCAACCTTTCAATTGATGTAAGATTTTCTTCAAAGTGAATTCCTTCTTGTTGTGAATATCCCTTACATACCAATCTGGCTTTGTTCCTGGTCACAACACCATCTTCATTCATCTTATTTCTAAATACCCATTTTGTGCCAATAACATTCTTGTCTTTAGGCCTATGAACTAGTTACCATGTGTTTCTCTTCTATATTCGATGTAACTCTTCTCTTATTGCCTTGATCCATGAATCATCTCTTCATGCTTTATCAGGGGTCTTTGGTTCAACCTGTAAAATCAAATAAACTGCATGTCCAATCTATGACCTTGTCTTGGTGCCTTTGCTTCTGTCTCCAATGATCTAATCATGTGGATGATCCCTCACAATATATTTAGGTATCGTAGACACTTCTATTTTCTCATAAAGATTCATATATGTGGCATTATCTATCATCAAAACTTCTTGTGACTGATCCTGATCTTCTTGCTGACCTTGCTCTTCTTGATTCTGATTCTAATTATTTTGAATTAGTATTTCTTCACACCTAAACCAATCTTGGTCATCAGGATTGAACTCACAAGCTCTCTCTTGTACTTGAAACTTTTCATTAACCTTGACATTTGAACTTTCAATCATCTTCCTTGTTCTCAAATTATAACATATGTAGGCCTTTCTTTTTGTGGAATATCCAGGGAATATACCTTCATCACTTCTTGCATCAACTTATCTATTCTATCATCCCTTCTAATGTAACATTTACTACCAAAAAATATGAAATAATTAACAAAAGGAGTATGAACATACCATAACTCATAGGGTTTCTTACTAGTACCTTCTCTAATCTGAACTCTATACATTGTATACACTACGGTGTTGACTACCTCTCTCCAATGCATGTGTGCAACTCTTCCTTCAATTAACATAGTCCTCACAATATCAAGAATTGTCATGTTTCTTCTCTTAGATACACCATTATGTTATGGTTCCCTAGTTGAATATTTCTTCCTTAATTTTGTAGAAATCATTAAATTCACCTGATGTGAATTCACCACCTCTATCTGATCTCAAGGATTTGATCCTTAAACTTGTCTTTGTTTCTACTCTTGCCTTGAAAAACTTGAATTTTTCAAAAGCCTCTGATTTTTCTCTAATAAATCCTACCCACATCATCTTCAAATAATCATCAATAAAGAGTATGAAATACATGTCTCCAAAGTATGACCTGGTTTGAGTAGGTCCACATAGGTCTGTATTGAATCAAATCCAACTTATTTATGGCTGAAAATGATTTTCTATGAAAACTACCCCTTGTTTGTTTTCCCACTACACATTCTCGTCATGTTGTGTGAGTTGGTTTCACAATCTTAGGTAGATCTCTGATCACATTGATGTTACTTCTCTTTACAATATTATGAAATCTTATGTGGAAAATCCTTCTATGCCACAACCAATTATCATCAAATTTAGCAACAAAACAACTTACCGCAGTAGGGTTCAATTGAAAGACATTACCTTTTATCTTTGTGCCAGATGCAATCAGATCTCCTTTAGCACTTCTGATTGTACAATGTCCATCCTTGAATTGTAAATGATAACCCTTATTTTCCACTTGACCAAAACTTAATAGATTATGTTTCAAACCATCAACAAAAAAAACATTAGTAGTATTAGTTTTACCATCCAAAGTGATAGATTCTTTTCCAGAAATCATCTTAGGAGTAATGCTAGCAAGTCTGAAAACACCACCATCATATTCCTTTAGATTGATAAATATTTCCTTATCCCTTGTCATATTCTATGAGCACCCAATGTCTATGATCCAATCAGCTCTCTTCTCAAAATGATATACTAATGTTTTTTCTTCATGGATAGGTTCTTCCTCTTTGATTGCCACAAATCCAAGTATTCCTTTTATATCATCATCATCATCATCATCAGATACACCATCATTAACATAGTAGCATTCCTTATCCTTCACGTATTTACACTACTTAGGTTTATGCTTAGGAACCCTAGTTGGACATATAGAATAAAAATGACCAACCTTATTGCAATTAAAGAACTTTAGAGGTAATTTTCCTTCAAACTTACCTTGATCTTTTCTTTCTCTTCTCACGATCATGGATAGGATCTTGTCATCCACACTATTTTCTAGCTTTTGAATTTTCTCCCACTACTGAACATATTCTCCTAGTTATTCGATGTACTTGCTTATTATACTAGTGTATGTACATGAGCATGCCGAGAATGTCTCAACTGTAGAACTTCTTCAGATGAAGGGTATTGATAGGCTCTTTGAGTTTCTCTCCTTCAGTGGTGGAGAGTCAATAAGCACCAAGCCCAAATGTTGTAGTAATAACATATGGACCAAGCCAGTTTGGTTCAAATTTCCCTTTCTAGACTCGCTACTATTGATTCTTGGGGTTCTCTCTCAGGACGAGATCACCCACTTGGAATTCCCTTTGTCTAACTTTCTTATTGTAAGCTTTAGACATCCTCTTTTAGTATGCTCTTAGATGATCGAACACCACCTTCTGACATTCATCAAGTAACTCAAGCTCTTGAAGCCCAGATATTTTGTTATCTTCATTAGTGATGAGGCCCCTCAGAGAGATTCGCAATGTTGGAATCTCAACCTCAATAGGTAAAACTGCTTTTGCTCCATAAACCAAGGCAAAGGGCGTAGCCCCTATTGGTGTTCGGATACTTGTTCTATAGGCCCACAAAGCTGGATTAATTTGGAGATGCCAATCTCTACTAGATTTATGAACTGTTTGATGCAAGATTTTTAGAATTGTCTTATTAGAAGCCTCTGGTTGTCCATTACCCTGAGGATAATAGATAGATGACCAATGCTGAATAATTATGAATTTGTCACATAAGTTTGTCAGGTTCTTATTTTTGAATTGTCCCCCATTGTCAGTGATAATAGATGAGGGTATACCATATCTGCAAATAATATAGTTCAATATGAACATATCAATGGTCTTGCCATCAGCTACAGTGAGAGGCCTCAACCCACTTGGTAAAGTAATCAGTAGCTGTGATGATGAACTTGTGTCCTCTTGAAGATGAAGGATGTATCTAATTGACCAAGTCGAAGGCCCATTACTAAAATGGCCAGAAACTGATGAGAGGACTAAGTTCATGAGCAGGAGCATGAATTAGGTTCCCGTGGAATTGGCATTTCTTGCAAGTCTTGGCATAGTGAACAACTTCTTTTTCCATGTTCGGCCAGTAATAGCCAGCTCTAATAAGTTTCTGGGCTAATGTCAAACCACTAGAATGAGACCCCTAGATACCTTCATGTACCTCAGCTAGTGCATGTTTGGACTCATCAGGTTCTAAGCACCTAAGGAGGGCACTGTCTAGACCCTGTCTATACAAGTCATTTTCTATGAGGACATACCGTGAAGCAGTACGAATGAGATGACATTTTTCATTCCAAGTATAGGTTTCTGGAATGATTTGGTCATGAAGATAGGAAAAGATATGGTGGTAGTGGGATGAATCATGTCTAATGACTAAACAAATCATCTTGGATCCAGGAATATCATAGGTAGGGTAGTGTAATGCCTCCACTAGGAACTCATGCCTGAAGTCATTTTCTGGCATTTGTAACATTGAAGCAAGAGTGGCCATTGCATCAACTGCTTTATTGTCTGCCCTTGGAATTTGTTGGAAAGAAATGTGTGCAAAGTATTGTTTGAGATCATCCACCATCCTTTTGTAAGGTATCAGTTTGTCATCTTTAGTTTGGTAGACATCGTTGACTTGATTGATGATTAACTATGATTATCCAAAGACTTTGAGCTCATCCACACGCCATTCAAGGGCCATATTCATGCCATTAATGAGAGCTTCATATTTAGCTATGTTGTTCATGCAGGGAAACAACATTTTATATGATTTTGGTAGTGAGTATCTTTGAGGTGTAACGAACAGAATGCCTGCATTAGATCCTTGCTGAGTGAATGATCCATCAAAGAACATGCTCCAAGATTGGTGTGTAAGAAGCATGATGGATTCATCTGGGAATTTAATACTCAAAGGCTAATGATCTTTCAAAGGAGCTTCCTCCAGCTGATCAGAAATTTCTTGTCCCTTAATATCTTTTCTTTCCACATACTCAATGTCAAATTCGCTAAGTATGATTACCCATTTTGCTAATCTACCCGTGAAGGCAGCCTTGCTCAACAAATACTTTAGTGGATCAATTTTTGCAATAAGCCTCATGGTATGAGCTAGCATATAATGCCACAATTTTTGAGAAGCAAATACCACTACTAAACAAGCCTTCTCAATGAAAGAGTAATTCATCTCATAGGAAACCAATGTTCTGCTGATAGAGTATATGGCTCTCTCTTTATTATTCTGATCTTCTTGAGCTAGGAGAGCACCCAAGGATGTGTTTGTTGTTGAGATGTATAGTATAAGCAACTTCCCATGAATAGGATGCATCAGGATAGGTGGATTCATGAGATATTGTTTTATTTGAGTGAGTCCCTTGTCACATTCCTCATTCCATTCATAGGTCACATTCTTATGCAAAGTTTTAGTAAATGGCTGTGACTTGTCGGCCAACTATGAAATGAAGCGCTGGATAGATTGCAGCCTTCCTTGTAATCCTCTCATTTGACTGATATTCTTGGGTGGAGGCATGTCCATAATAGCTTTCACTTTTTTAGGATCAACTTCTATGCCTTTAGCTGAAATGATATAACCCAAGAGTTTCCCAGAAGTAACACCAAAAGCACATTTCTTTGGATTAAGCCAGAGATTGAATTGTTCCATGTGGTCAAGGATGGGACCCAATTCTATGAGGTGAGTTCTTCACTGCATGCTTTTGGCTAAAGTATCATCCACATAATCCTCCATCATTTTATGCATCATATCATGGAAGATAGTGGTAACAACTCTCTGGTATGTTGTTCCAGCATTCTTAAGCCCAAAAGGCATGACATTCTAGAAAAAGGTACCCCAGGAACATGTAAAAGTGGTCTTTTCTTGATCTTCTAGTGCAATTTTGATTTGATTATAGCCAGAAAATCCATCCATCAAAGAATACATCTCATATCCTGCTATCATGTCAACTATCATATCAATATTAGGTAATGGGAAGTCATCTTTCGGACACGCCTTATTTAGATCTCTAAAATCCATACACACACAAATGGATTTATCATGTTTAGTGACTGGAACAATGTTTGAGATCCTTTCTGCATAATCAATAGTTCTTATGAAGCTAGCCTTAAGAAGCTTTTCCAGTTCTTCTTTAACCAAAAGTGCTACGTGTGGATGCATTTTTCATAGCTTCTATTTAACAGGTTTGATACCTGGTGCAATGGACAAATGATGCATGATTAGATTGGGGTCTAATCTAGGCATGTTAGAGTAGGTCCATGCAAAGTTTATTTTCTTTCTCTGAAAGAATCTTGTGAACTCTTCTTTTTCTTTAGCAAACAATGATTGTGCTAGATGAATAATTTGTGGAGTAGCCTCTATACCCAAATTGACCGGTTGTGTCAGCTCAATCAATACTGATGACCTCTCTTGAAAGTGGCTCAAAAGCGTATCAAGTATCTCATCCTTGGGTTCCTTAGAGAGGTTTTCACCCTTGGATACATCTTTTATTTTTACTATTTTTGGCTCTGATACTGTCACCAAGTGGTTTTCACCATCAGAGAACCTATTTTTTCTTCTTTTAATTTTTTGACTGAGATAGTTGATATCCGCCTCTATCATGTTGACACTGCTTTAACTGGTGGAGGACATCATAGGTTCAATAGCATGGAGGTAATAGGCTAGATCATAATCATTTTGGAATGTTAGGACTTCATTGGATTCAGAAGGGGAGTTCCAGTTTATCAGATCGGGACGACAGAGTGAAAGGGAAGTAGTGACTGGTTCAACTGCATTCACGGTATAACCCTCAAAATCACTAACAAGCAAGTCAAAACCTAGATCAATCTCATCCAAAGGAGTGTTTGAATCCCTAAAAGACCTTGCATTGGAAGTAGAGGACATGTTAACATTAGTGGTGTCTAATTCATGCGGCCTAACGCTAGACCCTTCACCTACTTCGAGGAGTCTTTCATACACATGAACAGTATCTATGTCTACATCATAAGTAGCATCAGACAAAGAGTCAAACTCATATTCATGTGAGTCAGTACTTGATGTAGGAATTTCATTAGCAGCATCATCAAACTCATTATTATCCCTTGTGGCATTAATAGCTTGTTGAAGTTGTTCTTGTTCAAAGTACTTTTGAAAATGAGGTGGCCTATATTGTTCACCTTGAAAATTAGGATCATCATTTAGTGTTGCTTTCCATTCCTCATATGTGAATTGGTATATTGAAGAAGTTTTATCAGAATCATTATCAGTATCAGTATTTGTCTCTATCATATGAACATGTATGATAGGCTCATTAGGTTCGGAAAAGAGTGCCGCAAGATCCGGAGGAATAGGATATGGAAATGTATCTTCATTAGAGTTGTCCTTTGGATTCACTTCTAGAGTGGCATCTTCAATTTCTTGTTTAGGTTCAGGTTCAAGCTCAGGAGCTGACACAAATTTCTTGGTCCCCAAATGAAAGTGAGTCTTTTTAAAGCCCAAGCCACTAGTATCTTTTGTGCGGCGGCTTGTAGCTTCAATAGGTTTTAGTAAGCCATTATCATTTTTCCCTATAGGACCACTCCCCTTATAACCAAAGCGCTTGATGATTTTGAAGACCTCACTATATGGTTCTTGTTCTAAATCTGGAGATGGAGTGGTTGTCTCAACTGTTTCTTTTCCTTTATAGATCCATGCTCTGATAGCCCTCTCTTCATCCTCATCTTCTAAAGATGTAGAGGCCCTTACAAAGGTGCCATCATAAACTATTTGAGGGGGAGCATTAGAAAGCTTGTTGTCTTTAGAAGGTCTCCCATAAGAGCGTGGAGACAGAGGTAGAGCAGCTAGTGATAGCATAGGTTCCATTCAGTATTCTCCAATGCCTGTATCCTTAAGTCTCAAAGTTTGTTCCATTTCTTTCAGATTAGCATCATAAAACTCAGTGGATTCTCTATTTGTTGGAACAAAGCTATCTGTGGTTTGCGCAAGAGTGTTGGAAGAGAAATTGGTATTTGTAGGTACAGTGACTTCCACCCCATGGAATGGGAACTTAATGCATTGATGATATGTGGATGGAACAACCTGCATCTCATGAATCCAAGGCCTACCCAACAAGATATTGTAGGCAAGAGGAATATCAAGCACTTGGAAAGTAACATCTCTCTCAACGGGACCTACGTGGATAGGTAGCATGACTAAGCCTTGGGACTTGCATTCCTCCTCATCATAAGCTTTAATGGTAATATTTTTGTGAGGATCTATGTAATTCTCATCATATCCTAGTTGAGTGAGCAGTTTATTGGAACAAATGTTAAGACCGACACCATTATCTATGAGCACTCGGTGGACGCACTTAGGACCTATCATGACCTCTATATGCAAGGGAGCGTTATGTGGGTGACTCAAAGAGTGGTCATCTTCTTTAGAGAAGGATAGATAGTGAGGCAAAGTCAAATGACCCACCATAGATTGGAATCAGTTGAGATCGAGATCCTTGGGAATGCTTGCCTCAGCAAGGGCCTTATCCAAAATCTACCTATGAGCAGGCGAGATCTTCAGCAACTCAAAAATGGTAATTTGAGCATTGGTTCGCTGGAGTTGATCTAAAATGCTATAACTAGCCGAGCTAGCTGTAGGAATAGATTTTGTGTTTTTGTTGGCAGGACCAATAGCAGTCTTATCCGCAATTTGCTTCAGAGTGGATGCAGGAATATTAGGTCTCTTATCCATAGTTTGCTTTGGAGCAGACATGGAAGCATCGGGACCTTTCAAGACAAATCTCCCTTGTGATCAAGTGACAACATTAGCATAGTCTTGAGATTGTTTAGATTCAGATGAATGAGGTGTAGAGCTATGCAAGATAAAAGGAGTCTTAGATTTGGGAGCGTCACCGATCCCTCTAGAAGTGATCACATCACAATACTCTATCTTGACAGGTTCGATCATACCAATAACATTGTCATTATTAGTGTATGTATAATTGACTTTAGCATTGGTATTCTTGGCATTTGAAGACTCACCCTTCTCATGAGGAGGGAAGGGATCCTTAAAAGCTTGGTGGTCCAAATTCTTGTTATGGCCATCCACAACAATATCACCACTATCGATCAAATCTTGGACCTTGTGTTTCAGCTGAAGACAAGTTGAAGTCTTATGACCAATGTTTTGGTGATAGTCACAGTAAGCATTATCATTCCACCAATGAGGTCTTGGTTGTGGGTCATTGGACCAGGACTTTGGACATGCTCCTAAAGTTGCTAAATCTACCCTACATTTGACCTAAAAGTAGTACAAATTGAAATGCAAGGAGGTTTATCGACTACTTACAGGTGTGTCATACTCCGTTGGTCGGGCATGTCATTGGGAGTGCTCAAATTAATGTGTATGCAGTGGAAGATCCTCGATTTCTCTCTCAGAGCTCAAAATCACAAGAAGATGAAGGTGAATAATGAATTGAAAATGACCCCTCTGGGCCTTATATAGCTTTTGACCTAATTTTCAAAAGTGCTCTATTTTGCGCAAAAATTGCACCCTTGGCTAAATCGGCTTCTCTAAATCCATTTTCAGGATCAAAATCAAAATCTGACATCTCTAGATAGCTTGAAATTGCATTTTAAATTCTGGGACCCTTTGGGATTGGACGCTTGTGCAGTCAGCCTTCTGGCGTAATCTTCCTACCAGACCCTTATCTTTGCATCATGTTTTCAAGATCTTTTCTCTTTTCATCAAAGTCAACTCTAGTCAACCAAGGTCAAACTTGGTCAACAAGACCTTTTCTTTGCTCCGGTTTACCTTTGCAGCTTCTCAAATCTAGTCTAATTATTTCTACTTTGCAACCTCTTGTTGTTAATCATCCCTCTTATGTCATCTTTCGATTTCGCTCTCGAGGGGGCAGGATGATTGCATCATTTTAATCTTGTCAAATCAATTCTTGAATCAGTCTGATCTGAATCATTAGTTCTCATTGCTAGGGGCATCTCGTGCCTCACATCTTGCTATCTGGTCATCTATCTTTTAGGTATCTGAGCAACTTAACTCAGATCCTCGGGAATCAAGCTTCATTCTAGAGATAGTTCTCGAAATATTTTAGGTATTGGGGAAATCTTACTCTAATTCCTAGGAGTCAAGCTTCATTTTGGAGATGGCTCTCGAAATCTCTTTTAGACTATTATTTGAGCAATCTAACCTGGGTCTCAGAGGGCTGAGCTTCGTATTGGGGCAATCTAACCCTGATTCTAGAGACAGTCCTAAGTTTGCATCTGAATCTCATTCTGGGCATTGGGGCAATCTAACTCCAATTCTCATCTTCTCTCAAGACCGTTGTCTTCGCAATCTAACTTAGACTTTGGAAAATCATGCTTTGATCTATTCGGTGTCTTGGCAACCTAACCTAGACTTCCAAATTTCTTGTCATTGGTCACTTCAGGCTATTCTTTGAATCAACATGCTATTCACACATCAATTCAAAGAGGGGCAAATGTAATACCCTAAAATTGGCACCTATTGAATTCAATTAATTTTTGTGCATTTTCATCAATTTTACATCTCCAAAGTCCTAGTTTCCTAGGCAATTTTTCTCTCTCCTACTTGACTTAATTCAACTTGATGTCAATTGCAAAAAACCTAATTTGCATTAATCAAATATTAAAATTAATTCCTAAAGTCTTTGACTTTTATTAGCTAAATTACCCCTATGATAAATTAATTTAATCCTAAAGTCCTAAGTGCTTGGAATTAAATTAAACCCACCCCTTTTGGTTAATATACATGAAAAGGAATTAATAATTACTTGTTATTTGAATGGACGCTCATTTTGAATTAATAAATTATAATATTCAAAAGGTCACCCTGTGTGGCATTTTCCATTCTTTTAATAAGTAATTTATGCATTTTTTTCTCAAATGGGAATGAAGAGTCAGGAGTTTCAAATCAAGAACCCCTTCATTCTCTTCTCGGGCTTTTGTATTTAATGAGCCTCTCTTCATTCAAAGGGAGGAATTTTTGAGAGTAATTGAACTATAGTATTTTTGTGTCTTAATTTCATTAATTCAAAGCTTTATTGCATTTTAGTATAATTTTTATTTGAGTTTAATATTGCATCTCATATTAGAATTAGTTTCCTTAATTGCTCTTAGCTTAATATCATCATTATTTCAATTTCTTTAGAATAATCTGCACTTCATATTTCCTTTCAAGCTGTCTAGATTAATATCATATTTCTTTTAAAGCATCTTAGATTAAATTGCACTCATTCTAGTTTAATTGAATTTTTGCTTATCATCATAGCTTTTGAAAATCCTTCATTGTAGAATCGGTCTTATGGTTGTTGGCTCTCCAATCTGAGAGTAATTAAACACCCCGTCTACATAGGAGGCAACAGGTCACTTCACGATGGATTTCAGGTTGAGTAATTCATACTCTCTCTTGTAATTCGATCATGTGAGTAAAGACTATGTTACGTGCGTAGTTGGATTTGAGGTCCACATTCCACCACATACAATTAGAGCCTACAAGACTTGATCCTGCATCTTTGTCTCTGTGTACAGTTACCTTGAATATTTTCTCTACCTTTGGTAAGGCCTCCTTAAGCTTCCTGGTCTCAAATGTTGTTATCTTGGACACTAACATCTCTCTTGTGAAGCTCTTTGTCAATGGAATGATTGTTGGCATGTGATGTTTTGGAGTATTGGGAATCACTTAAGGGTCATCATTCATGGAAAAACTTATGTTACAGTGATCGTATGTGGTGGAGATTTCCACCGGAGTCACAGTCATGAAAATGACTAAGTCTAGAATCAGGATAACAGGGTAAAGTGCCACAGTTTTGGATAGTGATGAAGATATAAAAGGTATTATGGCTTGTGAAGTGAACTAGAGGTATTTTGGGATATTCACATGCTTTAGTTAAGATCGCATAAGTTTTGGTTACCAAATTTGTGAGATACAGTGTTCGAAAGATATGCGAAGACAATAAAATAGTATAACAGGGTACATGAATAGTTGTGAAGATTAAGGAAAGCATAATGGATATGGTAATGTGCTAAGACAACTAAATAAAGTATATTTCTAACTCTTTGGTAATATAAGAGCACTAGATCCATGTATATCATTTGCATAAGTTTTTATTATGTTTGGCAATTATGAGGCCGAATGGAAGGCTAATTCTGTATAAGTATAGATTGGTTTTGTGAAAGTGAAGTATGGAATGATTTATGATGATGGAGTAAGTTTTAGAATATAAGAGCAGAGATCAGATGCGAGATCTATAAGAGGCCGAGATACAATTGGAACTATCTAAGCAAGATAAGTACTTGTATTGTTCCCTTTTTTAGAACTATTTGTGAAGACAAGTATTGATTGTAAGAGTAGTTTTCTCACCACCTTTAACCAGGTGTTTTGTATACCCCTAACAAGGTTTTGTAATCCTCTAACAAGGAAATGTAGTATGTAACAATCAACTCCTAATAGGGCTAGATATCCTAACAGGGATATTATATTTTAGTACATATTTGTGGGTACCATCCCCACTAGGGTTTTCCCTTTGGCCATGGTTTCCTTGAGAACAAATCATGGTGTCATGAGTAATGTGTTATGCTTATATGTTCTTTTCATTTTTGCTTTAATTTGGATTGTTTATAATTGCTTGAAGTTGAAATCAAATTTCTGTAATACTGATTCACCCCCCCTCTCATTATTACCTAATCCTAACAATGATCTCTTCTATAGTATGCACTTTTGTTTTGTAAGCTAGTGTCCAAGATCTCCGTATCTTTACAATGACTTATTCTTCAGTATAGGTTCCTCCATTATTCATGATTCTTGTCACACACTAGTAACCCTCTAAATAAACATCCTCACTATCTCATCTCCTTTCATTTGAAGTGATTCCATCCTTTATCTCTAATTCTGTAGTTTGGATCGTTTAGTGTATGTATCTACTTCATACAATGATATCAATCTTTCCCATATATCATGTGCTCTATCCAGATCTATGATCTTAGAAAATTCTCCTTCTGATAATGCACTTATCAATGAATCTCTAGCTATCATGTTTTACTAAAATAGTTTCTTTTCTTCATCAGTTTTTTTAGGGTCTTCCAGCTCATCTTTAGCCTTGAGTATGACATATTTCTTAGTTATTAGCTAGTAATCCAATCCCAAAAAGAAAAAATGTGTCTTCATCTTGTCCTTCCATGCATCAAATTAGTTTTCATCAAACTTTGGACTCCCTTTCTTGAAGTAAGACATCTCGGATCTTTTTCCTTAAGCAGTTAAGCTTTCTCTCTAAGGACCACCAACTCTGATACCAATTATTAGAATAACAATATCTTAATAAATTAAGAGGGGGGGGGGGGGGGGGGGGAGGGGGGGTGAATCATTCGATTCCAAACTTATTATACTTAATTATTATTATAACCTTGAATGTAAGACAATCATAACACAATAACACCAATATTTGTTTCCGAGGAAAACCCTGCTAAGGGAAAAACCCTGGTGGGAATAATGCACACAAATAAATGCTATGAGTATAGTAACCTAATTAAGAGTTCTATCCCTATTAGGAGCTGATTATTACAATAGTACAGTCCCTATTAAAGGACATACTCTATTAGGAGTCAAAACCTTGTTAAAGGCATTACAAATGGTCATTGATCGAAATACAACATAAGGTTACATCCAGCTTCAGGACTCACTGTCCTAGATTTGAAGAAATATCATCATGAATACCTGAACTGGCTTCCAATAAATCCACTACCAAGATAGTTACAACCTTGTGCCTTAATACACAATCCTTTGCTCTACATCAAAATTCCTTCCATCTCAAAATCTTGCATAATAATCCACATACATTTTTACCTAGCAACTACGAGGAAAGACTTTCTTACATACAATTTACAAACATAATTCCTAGGTAGGTCATTATAGGACCTCTCCCATAAAAAAAATATTAGATAGACCCATGCAAGGATACACATGAAATTTTTAACAATATTACAACAATTACAAATTATGAGATAGTCGGCCACAACATTAATCCATGTTTAATTATTCAAGAACATGCTACCATTCTTGGGTCGGATTCCAAATAAATATTCTATGGAGTACACACCACAAATGACATCACCAATCCCACTAGTACTCTGTGATCACACAATAGACTCTCCCATGTGTCTTTTGACATTCCCTAAGCTCACAAGGATTTCTCCATTTCCACACTAAATTTATACAGCAAATATTGTAGTACCCCACCCATAGTTTTCTTTTAGGTTTCTTTATGTTTCAATTGTATGACTGAATTCTTTTAGGTCACTTTTGATGTGATCAATTATTATGTTAATAAATGATGATTATGAATTTCTGTTTATTAAATGTGTATCAGGTTATTGCCTAGATTAGATGTTGATATCATTTGATGTTGTATTTATTTTTTATATTGATTTATGGTACTGATCCCATACTAGCATGTGTATGGTTATCTTGTATTTGCACCTATTTGACATGCTTTTTTTGGTAGAGAATGGAGGTGTAGTTACTCACATAGTCGAGATCCACATGACCGAACGTACCCTATCATTGTCTGTTATATATTATTGTATGCACATGCTTCATCTTGTCGTGACAGGTTTGCAGGTACAGGGCATCGTCTTCCTTGAATTGGCAGGAGTGAGCGTGCCCACAAATATTCATCTCAATGGTAAAGAGGGGAGATAATACACAAACCCAAAACCCTAACCTAAGCCTTATTGTCCTAGGATTGGACAAGTGTCAGTCTTACTACCCTACCCGAATTCACCTAGTTGGCATGAATTTGTGGATCCCATTCTTGAGAGTGTGCATGGTTTCAGTTTGCTTGATTTTACTCTGCATAATTCAGTTAATTTATGATTATGTAGGTGATTTTATATGATTATCATTGTTAGGATTATAGTTGAATTTAATGATTTAATTATGTTCCTAGTTTAATTTGGAAAATTATCTGAAGTCAATTATTTGATTAATTGGAATTATTTGTTTATTAAATTGAAATTAGGATTATTTATGTTTGAGTGTATTATTAAATAATTGAATATTGAATTGCATGTTCTAGGATGTATTTAATATTTAATTTATTTAATGTGGGATTTAATTATTAACATGTGCTTAATTAGAAAATGATTTGAATTATGCTTGTATATTTTATTAAATGATTAAATAATTAATTGCATGAATTTATGATGCATTAAGTATTTAATTTATTTAATAATGAATTTAAATTATAACATGTGAAAATTGGAAAAAGGAATTTGTTTAAAAAAAGATAACTAGTATTCAAAAGTCAAAGTTGGGTTGTGCATTTAAAAGATATTTTAATTAATTAATTAGGATTTATTTTCAAATTTAGAATTAGAGTTGGATCAGGAGTTGTCTTATGAGTCATTTCTGATTTGGAGTTGAACTGTGAGTTAGCTTTTGAGTTGTCTTTAGGGATTGCATGAATTTGGGAATTGAATTCCTGTTAGGAAAAAAAATTGCTTTTCATTTGGGGATTAGACAGGTTTTGGAGAAGATTTTTTGGGGAGCTTTTGTGCTTGGAATTTTGGGGAATTTTTGGATTGTTGTGGTTGCTTGTTGATTTGGCTTGATTGTGCATCTGGATCTGGTTCCTGTTTTCAACATAGTTTTCAGATCTACAAACAAGATTGGTTTTGGAAGAAATCTTTCTCAGATCTTCAACAAGGGTTTCATTATAGTTTCTGGCATTGGATCTAAGGTAGGATCTGGAATTCTTGTTGTGTGCCTTCTGATATTTTATTTGGTAAAATTCTGTGTTTGATTAGTTATGGTTTATCTCTTTATATCTGTATGATTTATTTGATGTTGGGTATTAGAGAAACCCCAAATCTATTATTTTATGTTTTTATGATTACTTGGCATTGTACCATTATGTTGGTAAAATTTTGTTAAAAGTTTGTCTATGGTTTGCTTGTAAATAGAAAAATCAAATCTGCTATATAGTTAGACTATAGAGTTGAAAGAAAATTAATTCCCTATGAAAAGAAAATCAAATTGTATTAAAAACCCAATTTGGGTAGAAAATCCAATTCAGGTAAAATAATTATATTCTTTGTAAAAAAATAAAATACAATCTAAATGCACCAATCAAAAGTTAACTTTGGGGCATGGTTATAGTGTATAAATTTGTTTAAATATTTATTGGAAAAATTATATATGAAAATCTATATAAAAAAATAAATAAATAACTAACATGGGAATTGGCATGTTTTATTTTGTTTTAAAAAAAAATTTAATTAAAAAAAAGTGAAAGAAGAGGGGGGTGAGACCCACTTCCCCTCTCCTCCCCTCCCCTTTTCCATTCTCCTTGGCAGCAACTCTGCCGCACGGTAGACTAGGCTGCTGCACGATAGTCTATGATTGCCGCCAACAGGCTAGCCTGCCGTGAGTGACAGGATGGTGGGTGGCCGCGGGCCCCCCCACACATAATTGTTATATATATATATGTATATATAAAGTTTTTTAAAAAATTTGTTAATTGTTTAAATTAGTTTAGTTATTAGTAATTTGTAATTTGATTTATGTAAATTTTAATTTATTTAAAATATAATGTATTTAATTAATATTAATTATTATTAGTATTATTATTATTGTTAATTAATTTAATTTATTTTTATTAAATTAATTTAATGGATAATTTATTTTGGGGAAAACTTTAGCTTATATTATCATTTTGATTATTTGGATTAAAACCTATAATTTAGATTTTATATAAATCTACAATTATATTGGAATTAAACGTTTAGATTGAATTTAATAATCATTTAGTGATCTTGATTGATAGATAGTTTTTTTTTTATAGGACTTAGCATATAGTTTCTCGTATGCTTATGTTCTTATAATATACGATTTATAATTTTAGAATTCGATCAAATTAAACCTAATGGGTTACTACTCTAATGTGACGTATGTTCATACATGCCTAGATTAACCAGAGTACATATATTTTATGTATTGCAATATACCTAATTGTGTATCATAATGGCAAATGAACTTAACAAGTTATTAGTTTTATACTAAAATTGGGCATTTTCACTCTATTGGATTCTTAGGTACTCCTTGGGAAATTTGTTTTACTTATGTTATTATTGGAGTGATTATTTTTAGAATTTCCTAGTAGACCTTGTTATTTATATACTTGAATCCAAATATGATGAAAAAAGGATGTATTTGATTATAGTTTTATTTCAGTTCAAAATGGCATGAGTGTTGTATTCTTCATGTCTTCTTTCACATTATGGGTTGTCGGGTATTAGAAGACCTAGAAGGATACATAGGCAGGGGTATGTGTTAGATGTTTTGTTTTTAGCTATGTTCTGATGTGTATGTAATTTTCTGATTATCATCCCTGACTTGGCCTTATGGGCTCATGATGTTATATACTCTATTTATGGTATCTCTGTAATCATTTCTAGTTCTTTTGAGTGAATTTGGATTTGGGATTACGTAGTTGTATACCTGTTTAGATCTAGGAGAGATCTACGAGCCTAGGGTAGTTTACCTAGACATGTAGTAGGAGGTGGCTTGCAATAAGCATCGGGGCCCACAAGTGGCTGCTATGATCACTTATTGTAAGTATCAATAATCAAGTGATAACCTAATTTAATTAAGGGGTATTTAAATGAACCTAAAAAGACAAAAGTCCTCACCCATGCTTGAGTGCTAGTATAGGCTAAGATGGTGTTGAGAAGATGACTAGCCCACTTTTAAGGGGATGAGTTGGCATAGTTGATGACTTTGTCAGTATGAGAGGTCATTGATGCCATGTATGGTCACTTGGGTGCCGGGATCCAGAGAGATTACCAGGACAAAACTCAAGGGTTAGACGTACATGATGACACCTTCCTATGCATAGTCTGGTTATTCTACATGTGTCGGTTGCCTTTGGATTAGTGAGTTGTACCTATTACTTTACTATGTTTACCTTGAGCTAGAATGCTTTTCAGGATCCTTCTACTTAGGGTTTTATCCTTGTTTTGTTTTGGTTTCCGATTGGGGTTTGTGGTTATCTCCTCAACACGGTGGGGTAGGCCTTTGTGGTTCTACACGGACGGGTGGTAGTGATTCTTTACTATTTGAGATTCGATGTCTTGGTGTCGATGCTTGATTGTGTTTCTACAGGTGGATTCCTTATGATGCTTCTTCATTGATGTTTCTTTGTTATCTTTATTATTTGTAATCTTGTAATAGTGTATCGCATGTGATACCTAATCTGGACATTGTATTATCATAGTTAGATTTATTACTACGTACCTTGTGACACGTGCAGTGGATGTCAGTTTATGTATATGTCATGGATGTCCATGAGGATTTTATTTATTATATATCATGTAATTGTAATTTATAAGTTATGGAATCTTTTATTGATGTTAGTTCAAGTTGTGTTTTGTTCTTAAGTAATTCTACGTCATGGAACCCTTGAGTCTTGTAATCTGTGTTGGATGTTGTTTCAATGTTAGTAAATGGTATTTTCTTCTGCATTATTGTTTATCTTGTATGTTAACTTTAAAAAAAAATTAATCACCAAACTTAGTAGCATGTTTTAGGTTAGCTTCTCTTGGGTTCCCTGGCGGGGCATTACATCTGGTATCAGAGTGAAGTTTCTACACTAGGAACTCTGGGTATGTACGCCTATTAGGTTATGTGTAGTTTAAACTTGAAACGAAACATAGACATATAATATTTTGTTTTCAAACCATTGCTTTATGATTATGTTTCCTTTTGTTTTTGTTTCAAGCTTTGTTGAGAGTTGTTGTTGGATCTCTGTATGTTGTAGGAATTATGGCTATGACTAGATCCTCTAGAGGTCGAGGTAGAGGTTGTGCTTGTAACCATGGAAGGGGTAGACAACCTAGCCCTTCTACAAGTTTCAGTTAGGAGAGTCACTAGTAGCAGTCTAGGGGTCAGTAGAGAGAGGATTTTTAGGATGATCTTGATATGAGACAACTCTTGCAGGTGATTCTTAATCATCTTGGTCCTGAGCATAACAGGGTAGGACAGGATGCTTTCCATCATTCTCAGGGGGATGAGAGAGAGAGGGAGAGATCCAAGATCCCATCAAGGAGGGACTTCACTATGGATCCTATAGTTGTGGCAGTGAACCATATGAGGGACCTTATGAGAGGGCAACCCATTCCCTTTGATGGGAAAGGTACTGGTTTAGAGGTAGAGACTTGGTTGATAGATTTAGAGTGGAGTTTCACCATGCATCCCTTTAGTAGTAATACTAAAGCCAGGTATGTAGTTATGCAACTTACAAATTTTGCTGCTATATGGTGGAAGATAGAGGAGGAGAAGTTAGGGTTTCGGATAGACACTGTCACTTGGGAGATTTTTTGGAACACTTTCAAGAGAACTTCCTATCAGATCAATAGAGGTGACAGAGAGTAGATGAGTTCCACAATTTGAGATAGTTGACCTTGTCAGTGGGAGAGTACGAGCGCTAGTTTTTCAAGCTCAAACAATATGCTGGCTTTGGACAAGATACAACTCTCCTAGTTTAGCACTTTGTGAGGGAACTTAATGCACGTATTATTGGGGAGGTCTTACTCTTTGAGCCTGAGACCCTCCAAGAAGTGGTTATTAAGGCTACCCTTACAGAGGTGAATCTAGCATTGGGTTATGGTAGTCAGAGAGGTGTTCAGCCTAGTGGTTCCAAGGGGAATCAGTCTTAGAGGAATGGGAATTTTTAGAATCCTCCTACCTTTTCAAAAGGTAATTAGAATCAGAAGGATAAGAAATTCTCCCATGGTAATGGTGGTGGTTCTCAATCAGAGAACTATCACAACTGGCAGCGTGGTACGTGCAATCAGGATGATCAGCCCACTCAGAATTCTCATCAAGATTTTGGTGGAGGTAGTTTTCAGCAGCCTAGTACTCCTTCTGCAAGGAGAGTCTTTAAGGGAGATTGTTTCACATGTGGCCAACTTGGTCATAAATCATACAACTCTCCCCAGTTTCTAGTTCAACATTTAGGATAGAGGCCATTAGTTTTTGAGCCTACAATTGGAGATGCATGTAGATCTCATAGGGCCTTTGCGGTAGGGAATGATCCTTAGTGTTTGAACCCTAAGGTAGGAAAGGGTCCGATGGGACCTACTCAGTGATCTTTGTTTTAGTTTTCTTTTTAGTGCAGTGAAGTTTATGGGACTTATATCCCTACTTGTTCCAGGCTTCCAGGAGTAAGCCTAATTCTAGGGGGGTGGATGTAGTACCCCGCCCGTAGTTTTCTTTTAGGTTTCTTTATGTTTTAGTTGTATGACCAAATTCTTTTAGGTCACTTTTGATGTGATTGATTATTATGTTAATAAATGATGATTATGGATTTCTGTTCATTGAATGTGTATCAGGTTATTGCCTAGATTAGATGTTGATATCATTTGATGTTGTATTTATGTTTTATATTGATTTATGGTACTGATCCCATACTGGAATGTGTATGGTTATCTTGTGTTTGCATCTATTTGATGTGTTTGTTTGGTAGAGGACAGAGGCATAGTTACTCGCATAGTCGAGATCCACACGACTGACCGTACCCTATCATTGTCTATTATATATTATTGTATGTACATGCTTTGTCTTGTGGTGAAAGGTTTGTAGGTACAGGGCATTGTCTTCCTTGAATTGGCAGGAGTGAGCATGCCCACAAACATTCATCTCAATGGTAAAGAGGGGAGATAATACGCAAACCCAAAACCCTAACCTAAGCCTTATTGTCCTAGGATTGGACAAGTCTCAGTCTTACTACCCTACTTGAATTCACCTGGTTGGCATGAATTCATGGATCCCGTTCTTGAGAGTGCATGGTTTCAGTTTGCTTGATTTATTGTGCTTGATTTTACTATGCATAATTCAGTTGATTTATGATTATGTAGGTGATTTTATATGATTATCAATGTTAGGATTATAGTTGAATTTAATGATTTAATTATGTTCCTAGTTTAATTTGGAAAATTATCTGAAGTCAATTATTTGATTAATTAGAATTAATTGTTTATTAAATTGAAATTAGGATTATTTATGTTTGAGTGTATTATTAAATAATTGAATATTTAATTGCATGTTCTGGGATGTATTTAATATTTAATTTATTTAATGTGGGGTTTAATTATTAACATGTGCTTAATTAGAAAATGATTTGAATTATGCTTGTATATTTTATTAAATGATTAAATAATTAATTGCATGAATTTATGATGCATTAAGTATTTAATTTATTTAATAATGAATTTAAATTATAACATGTGCAAATTGGAAAAAGGAATTTGTTTAAAAAAAGATAACAACTAGTATTCAAAAGTCAAAGTTGGGTTGTGCATTTAAAAGATATTTTAATTAATTAATTAGGATTTATTTTCAAATTTGGAATTAGAGTTGGATTAGGAGTTGTCTTATGAGTCATTTCTGATTTGGAGTTGAATTGTGAGTTAGCTTTTGAGTTGTCTTTAGGGATTGTATGAATTTGGGAATTGAATTCCTATTAGGAAAAAAAATTGCTTTTCATTTGGGGATTAGATAGGTTTTGGAGAAGATTTTTTGGGGAGCTTTTGTGCTTGGAATTTTGGGGAATTTTTGGATTGCTGTGGTTGCTTGTTGATTTGGCTTGATTGTGCATCTGGATCTGGACCTTGTTTTCAACATAGTTTTCAGATCTGCAGGCAAGATTGGTTTTGGAAGAAATCTCTCTCAGATCTTCAATAGGGGTTTCATTACAGTTTTTAGCATTGGATCTAAGGTAGGATCTGGAATTCTTGTTGTGTCCTTCTGATATTTTATCTGGTAAAATTCTGTGTTTGATTAGTTATGGTTTATCTCTTTATATCTGTATGATTTATTTGATGTTGGGTATTAGAGAAACCCCATATCTATTATTTTATGTTTTTATGATTACTTGGCATTGTACCGTTATGCTGGTAAAATTTTGTTAAAAGTTTGTCTATGGTTTGCTTGTAAATAGAAAAATCAAATCTGCTATATAGTTAGACTATAGAGTTGAAAGAAAATTAATCCCCTATGAAAAGAAAATCAAATTGTATTAAAAACCCAATTTGGGTAGAAAATCCAATTCTGGTAAAATAATTATATTCTGTGTAAAAAAATAAAATACAATCTAAATGCACCAATCAAAAGTTGACTTTGGGTCATAGTTATAGTGTATAAATTTGTTTAAATATATGTCCTTTTCAAAAGGAATATATTCTCTGTTATTGGAATCCCAATTCAAGATTGTTGAAAAATGGAATTTGTAGTCTGTTAAAATATACCTTTTCTATTCTGTGTTTATTTTATAATTTCTGAAATTAATTTATATAAATATATATAAATATATATATATATATATATATATATATATATATATATATATATATATATATATATATATATATATATATATATTTATATGCATGAAAAAAAAAATGCTTTGATAAATATTTATTGGAAAAATTATATATGAAAATGTATATAAAAATAAAAATAAATAACTAATTCTATATGAGAATTGGTATGTTTTATTTTGTTTTTAAAAAAAAATAATTAAAAAAAAGTAAAAGAGGAGGGGAACGGGACCCACTTCCCCTCCCCTCCCCTCCCCTTTTCCATTCTCCTTGGCAGTAAGTCTGGCGCCGGCAGGCTAGCCTACCGTGAGCGGCAGGGTGGTGGGTGGCCGCAGACCTCCCCACGCATAATTGTTATATATATATATTTTAAAAAGTTTTTTCTTTAATTTGTTAATTGTTTTAAATTAGTTTAGTTATTAGTAATTTGTAATTTGATTTATGTAAATTTTAATTTATTTAAAACATAATGTATTTAATTAATATTAATTATTATTATTATTATTATTATTATTATTATTATTGTTAATTAATTTAATTTATTTTTATTAAATTAATTTAATGGATAATTTATTTTGGGGAAAAACTTAGCTTATATTATCATTTTGATTATTTGGATTAAAACCTATAATTTAGATTTTATATAAATCTAAAATTATATTGGAATTAAATGTTTAGATTGAATTTAATAATCATTTAGTGATCTTGATTGATAGATATTTTTTTTTATAGGGCTTAGCATATAGTTTCTCGTATGCTTATGTTCTTATAATATATGATTTATAATTTTAGAATTTGATCAAATTAAACCTAATGGGTTACTACTCTAATGTGACGTATGTTGATACATGCTTATACTGAAATTGGGCATTTTCGCTATGTTGGATTGTTAGGTACTCCTTGGGAAATTTGCTTTACTTATGTTATTATTGGAGTGATTATTTTTAGAATTTCCTAGTAGACCTTGTTATTTATATACTTGAATCCAAATATGATGAATAAAGGATGTATTTGATTATAGTTTTATTTCAGTTCAAAATGGCATGAGTGTTGTATTCTTTGTGTCTTCTTTCACATTATGGGTTGTCGGGTATTAGAAGACCTAGAAGGATACAGAGGCAGGGGTATGTGTCAGATGTTTTTCTTTCAGCTGTGTTCTGATGTGTATGTACTTTTTTGATTATCATGCTCGACTTGGCCTTATGGGCTCATGATGTTATATACTCTATTTATGGTATCTTTGTAATCATTTCTAGTTCTTTTGAGTGAATCTGGATTTGGGATTACGTAGTTGTATACCTGTTTAGATCTAGGAGAGATCTGCGAGCCTAGAGTAGTTTACCTAGACATGTAGTAGGAGGTGGCTTGCAATAAGTGTCGGGGCACACAAGTGGCTGCCAGGATCACTTATTGTAAGTATCAGTAATCAAGTGATAACCTAATTTAATTAAGGGGTATTTAAATGAACCTAAAAAGACAAAAGTCCTCACCCATGCTTGAGTGCTAGTACAGGTGAAGATGGTGTTGAGAAGAGGGCTAGCCCCCTTTTAAGGGATGAGTTGGCATAGTTGATGACTTCATTAGTATGAGAGGTCATTGATGCCATGTATGGTCACTTGGGTGTCAGGATCCAAAGAGATTACCAAGATAAAACTCAAGGGTTAGATGTACATGATGACACCTTCCTATGCATAGTCTGGTTATTCTACATGTGTCGGTTGTGTTTGGATTAGTGAGTTGTACCTATTACTTTACTATGTTTACCTTGAGCTAGAATGCTTTTCAGGATCCTTTTGCTTAGGGTTTTATCCTTGTTTTTTTTTGGTTTCCGATTGGGGTTTGTGGTTATCTCCTCAGCACGGTGGGGTAGGCCTTTGTGGTTCTACACGGACGGGTGGTAGTGATTCTTTACCATTTGAGATTCGATGTCCCGGTGTCGATCTTGATGATGTTTCTGTAGGTGGATTCCTTATGATGTTTCTTCATTGATGTTTCTTTCTTATCTTCATTATTTGTAATCCTGTAATAGTGTATTGCATGTTATACCTAATCTGGACATTGTATTATCATAGTTAGATTTATTACTACATACCCTGTGACATGTGCAATGGATGTCACTTTATGTATATGTCATGGATGTCCATGAGGATTGTATTTATTATATATCATGTAATTGTAATTTATAAGTTATGGAATCTTTTATTGATGTTAGTTCTAGTTGTGTTTTGTTAAGTAATTCTATGTCATGGAACCCTTGAGTCTTGTAATCTGTGTTGGATGTTGTTTCAATGTGAGTAAATGGTATTTACTTCCACACTATTGTTTATCTTGTATGTTAACTTTAAAAAAAATTATTCACCAAACTTAGTAGCATGTTTTAGGTTAGCTTCTCTTGGGTTCCCTGGCGGGGCATTACAAATACTGAGACCAACTCTATAAGTTTTCCAAGCAATGGCCTTGTAACCACTCTTTGCCAATTCATCCATAACTTGATAAAATGAGCATATAAACACATGTGAACATAAAAGTGAATAGTAAACATGTCATTCTATACAAATCTCAGCTCACAGGAGCTAATGCACTGTACAATGTCCATACAATTCTCTGTATCCTGTCTATCCAATCTGTCTGCAACTTTAGGATTCCCTTATTGAAACATATGTTGACATCAATGACAAAAAATGGATGCCAACATCATAGACTACAAAAATTCCAACACCTTTTTCTTCCCAATAAAAAGTGAGATATAGTGAGGAAATAATGGCCCAACTTATAGGGTCCTTTGAAAACCAAAAGAGAGTTAAAGTTTTTAGACGAAGAGAGGATTTCCTTATAGATTCTAATGTAGTTTGCAAAGACATAATTACTAAACCTTGGGGATTCAAATTATGGAGAAGGTTCTATAATAAGAAGAAATAATATATCCTTATTAGAAATATTTTGGATTTGGACCTAGACAGGATAGTGGTTCAGAATGTGTTTGCTAATATTGACATCATGAAGGATATAACACAAAGGTATATAGAAAGCACCAGGGAGATGCTAGCACATGATGGAGGAAGGTATTCCATTATAAAAAATAAGGCTATTGAATATCCATTCATGCTTGATAATTTTTAAAATTATCCACTTGATGATGCCAAATTGACAAAGATGTTCAAGCCACATAATAGGTTATAGAGAGGCAAAATTCTTTCCTTTAGGCCTAAAAATTTGACTAGAGATGAAAAATCCTCAACTCACAAAGACCAGCTTCCATAAAGTGTTGATTTGTTTGCAGGTATTTTAAGTATACCTAGTATGCTTTATGAAAAGCATTTTATTGTACATCTAGAGCTATTCATTCCAAATAGGGTTCTGATTGTATGCATAAATGTTTAAAGAAGAGATCATCATAGAGATTTTGATTATGCTAGTGTTTTATAAAAAATAATACATTCAACACCTTGTCAATTGAAGAGGAGTCATTTAATTCATTTTAGATATTATTCAATTCTGATACACATCCTATTGTATAATGGTCTCAAGGTTTGGCATGAAGACTTCAGGGTCAAACAAATGGTTAAAGGAGACTATATCTCTGTGCAAGAGTGGATATATCTATAAGATATGCACTAAAAATATTCTTTCTACATTATATTTGAGAACCATGTTGTCAGAAAGATGATGGGTTTGATTCAAGGAGTCCTAGGGAAAAGGTAAGGAAATTTATAAGACCAAAGGACCTCACTTTAGAGAAGGGGATAGATCATAATTGGGGATATTGGTACTAATTAAAATATCATGCCATTATCAAGATTTTTGGTAGCCCTATTATCCCAAGGATTCTTTCAATCAATATACTAGATATAATTTATTTTCCATAGATAATGCATCAACTACATGAGGCTAAAAAATGTATTGTTGCGAGGTGTATATGAGAAAATCTAATGGTTAGTAAATATGAGAAAAACCAAAAAGAAACATTAAACTAACTTTATATGTGGAAAAATGACTTGTATAAAGCAAGCATAAACACTCAAATATTAGTTATACATGTGCATATTAAAGATCTTAAACTAACAAGAAAACTATGCTTAAACTCATTCCTACACTATTCTCCACATAACCTCGGATGAGCATGAAGCAAGTACATCCAAGACCTACTAAATTTAAACTCTTAGAGAGGTCATGGTTGTACTTTCCCAACATAAGTAATAATCCCACTCTGAATGCAAGATGGATTAAAATAAAGATTGAACTACTCAAGGAGGAGCTATGGAAGCAACCCTCAAGTATTCAATAAGAAGCCAAAGAGGCTCAAGGAGAAGATGTAGAAGAAACTCTCAAGGTCATATGGCATGCAACTAACAAATGAAATGAATCCATTGCATCAAATAAACTAATTTATAAATCTACAATGAAATCTAACTACCAAACAAGTTAGCAAACCCTAAATGCAAGAAAGAAAAATGACATTATAATTCTACATGCAAATGATGGATGATTTTATTGAGGCAAGGGTCCTATTTATACGATTTTGGAGGGCTGGGGTGAGGTGGCATCTATGTGGAATCGAAATAGGTGCCATCAAGGAAACATATAAGCCATGCAAAGTCAAAGACTTTCTCACACATGTGTGAACAACTTGGGATGTGAAGGGTCAATGTGTCAAGTACACATGTGTAAGTGTGTGTTAGAGATGTGTAAGAAAAAGTCCATTTTCACACTTTTGGAAGGTGTAAGAGGTGTCATAAAAAAATTTAAGAAGCCTTGTTTAGGCAATTTTTAGCAATTTTTGAAAAGACAATTTTTAAAAATTTGCTCACATATGTGAGCAAATAATTAGGACTAATGGGTGTAGGAATCTTAAAATTAGCCTAATTAACCTTAGTTAATTAGTAAGTAGACCTATTAGATAGAAAGTGATGTGTGTAGGAAGCATTTAGGTTAGGTTTAGGATTTAATCATAGTTTAGTAGAAATAAAGCATGTGGAGGAATAAATAAATTAAAAATTTATTTAAAAGGGGAATATGGAGAAATATGTAATAAATTAAATTTATTACATTAGGAGGGGTAGTATTTAAATTTGATTTAAATACTATAGTTAATGAATTTATTTAATTAAATGAATAGATGAATTTAAAAATTATAATTAATTAAAAATTAACCATAGTATTATTTGGGGTCATTATTTAAATTAAATTAAATTAATGTTAAGTGGACAAATTTAAACGTCTACATTTTGCCCCTCTTTGATGCGGTGTCAAAATGACATTGTGTCAAAGAAAAGAAAACATAGATGCCCTATAGGAAAAATGGGACCTCAAAAAGGTGCATGGAAGAAAAGTCAGTAGGAGAATGTGCCCCATTTGGAAAATGGGTCAAACTAAAAATTGAAAAAATGAGGGGAAAAGACTTTGCATGACTTATTTGAAAAAAAATGCAAAAAAGAACCTTTTTTAAAAAGTTAAAAAAGGGCCCCTTATAAAAGGGGAAAGGGAGGAAAAAAGGATTCATTTTTACCCCAAGGGAGGAGAAAAGAGGATAGGAGAAGAGAAGATGATAGCAGGGTGACGAGAAAAACAAAAACTGGGCAAGAGGGTACGATTCTATCGGCGGGCAGCAGACAAAGGGGATCCGATGAGTGCACAAAACTCATTTTATGTTTTTAATTTGAGCATTTGGTTATGTTTTTAAATAAATGGGTAGGGGATTTAGACGTAGGGGGAAGGGTAGGGAGAAGATTCCTGTAGGAACCCGCCAACATATAGAGTAGAGTTTCCTGTAGGTGGTTTAATACCCTCTCAGATGATTATACTTTGACTTTTATTTGGACATTTTGCATTGTGATGGTTAGAATTATATGTTTATAGTTATGCTTATTTAGACGATGATATTCTTATTAGATGTTTAGATACACTCATTTATGATTATCATTTTATGTTTATGAAATTGGAAATCATTTAACTTTATATGTTTTATAGAGCTAACCCAAGGATTTGAATCTAACCATTATTATCTATGATATCTCATGTTTCATGTATATATGTTTGATGTGTTTTCATCACTCAGGATGAAGTCGTAGTTACTCACTTAGTTGAGGTCCACATGATGTATCGATCCTGGTTATCTATTTTCATATGTCTGCATATATATTTGCACATGTATTTCTTCTTAGTGATGCAGGATTGCAAGTACCGGGCATTGTCTCCACCTGGTCTCACAAGTTTGAGTGATCCCTCAAAATCCTTGATCATTGTTGTTGTTACAGAGATATCATCAAGGTCCCATAGGAAGGAACTCTACCTCTGACCCTTTTACCCTTAGGTGGGGTGTTCCTGAGTCAGTCCCTTATGCTGATAATGCATTGTTGTTGTGTATTGTAGTTGTTGGATTATGTGGTTCTTGTTGCTTGTTTCTTGCATTGATGAGAGTATGATGTTGTAATTAGTAACATTAAATTGTGTTTTGTGGTATCTTCTATCTTATGTTAGTAGTTACCCTTATATATATATATATATATATATATATATATATATATATATATATATATATATATATATATATATATATATATATATCATAATTATATTTTGTGTGGAATATGATTTAGTAATTTATTTAAATAATAATATTTATAGTAATTAGATGTTTATGATATTTTTAATAATGTGTATTAACTATGTGATATATGTACACATAAGCATATGGGTTCACACATATGTCTATGGTCACATATAAATATTTAATAAATATTAGTGTGTGAAAGTAATTGTATTTTAAATAATAATAATAAATAACTTATTTACTTCAGGGATTAATTATTATATAGTAAATCTTTTACCACGACTTTAGTAAATAAGGTGATAAGTAATAATAGTAATAAATTATTTCCTTTTCGTTAAATAAAGGAAAATCACATTAGTTTATTAATATTTATGAGGCTCTCATATTAGATTTTATTATTAATAATATTAAATTAGCTATTCCCTTCCCATGAATGGCTTTAATGAAATTAATTAAAGCCTAAAATATAAACTGCCTTTTGGTTGGGATGGTTGCATAGGTTGATTTTCCTGTGCAACCAATCCTTCAACATATTTACAGGAGATAACTTTGAAGGATGGGGAGGTTGGCTGGAAATTATACTCAGGAAATTGGATTATTTCTTTGAGAGGATATTGTATTTAGGAGGATTATAGTATTATAGGAGAGGAACTATATTATTCTTGAAAGGATAGTTTGATTGTGAGTTTCTAGTAGAAGGTTTGTGCTTGCATCTAGGAAGAATTTGGAGAAGTGCTGGAAGGAGATTGAAGAGAGTTGAATCAGCCTTCATCAATAGTTTTCTCCACCAGAAGTCAGGTAGGATCTATCCTGAAAGATGATCCTCCTTATTTGATTTGTTGATTGCTTTAAATCTTCCTTTGTGTTGTCCTTTGTGAATTTGAAATGAATATATTAGATCATGTCTACAATTTTGTGTAGGAGAAAGGATAGTGTGTTGAAAACTATTACTGTATAAATAATTATCCTTTTCTCTGTGTGTTGCTATGATTCCTGTGATGCCATATTATTTGTTTACTTGTTGGATAATATAAGAATGTGATTTATATTGGTAAATATGTCACTACTCTTTTTCTATCTCTTTCCAAGATCAAATTTATTTAAACAATCATCTTACCTATGACCGTCCTAACATGATAGATTTCTGCCCTCTAGACAGACCCTCACTCAGATGTGTATAACTTTTGATTCTGACCAAACTCCTCAATCAGTCTAGTGAGGATGGATGGAATTAGGTCCCTCAAAACATATTCCAAGCTCATTAAAATCCAATGGTTGGTTTGAAATTTATGGCCCCCGCACTAAGGGTCATTTTTTCTGATACTGTATTATTTGTCAATCAGAGATCTCTATCTTCAACCTCCTGTATATCCCTACATTCAAACAATTAATGGGGCATACTTATATGGGAATAGGATTCTCCCACAATCCAAAATGACCAAAGAAGGTGGAGAGCCTATGTGCTCATTTAAACTTCAAAACAATTGATTGATTGCACCAAATCAATAACTGGGACAGTCAATGTAAATGATGACTTCCTCGGTTCAAAGCCTCATAAAAATAAATAAAACATGTATGGAAATGGTTAAAAATAGAAACCAATACTATATCAATCCATTTCCAATCACATTTACATTGGAATTGATATTTTTGAAATACAAAAGGGCTGGCTATACCCTCATGACAAAGAACAAGAAAGTTGCAGAGCTTTTCATTTGTATTCAAAGAAAATTTTATTCCCCTCTCTCTTCCACACACCAAACCCTCTAAAAATATCTCCAAATTTTAGTGTTATTTGTTTATGATGTTTTGGTAAGGGTAGGAAACCTAAGAAAACTAGGTGAGTGGCTCTTAGTGTGGGGTCGGGGCCCTAAGTGGCTAGTACCAGGATAACCGACTAAAGAGTTGTTTTAACAAGTGATAACTTAAATTAAAACTTATGGGAATGGGTTCAAACACTAAAAATATTAATGTATGCCTCACCCATGTCATTAGTGCTAGTAAAGGATATGGATGAGAGTGGGAGAAGGTACCTATTCGTAGGTATGATCAAATGGTGCTTGGCTATATGAAAGGCATTTGGTTTTGCATGTGCCTACTTGGGGGCCAGGGCCCAGAGTGGCTAGTACCAGGACAAACCAAGGGGTGAGGGCTATGCAATGAAACTCACCTAGCTTATCACTTAGAGTTTATACCTAACCTTAGAACCTTTTGGGAAAGGGTTTGTACTTTGATTTTCTTTTCAATTTTTATTTTGGAAAGGTTACTCCAACCCTAGGTATGGCCTAGATATCACTTCCTTATGGACCTTGGTGTTTATCTCCTAGCACAAGGGAGTGGGCCTTTTGGTATCCACGTGGTTGGGTGGTAAATATTTTATCGAGGTACCTTTCACAGTTGTAGAACTTATGGATTCTTTCTTGCCTATTCTTCCAATTTTGAAGAAAGAAGACTTTGTATTAATCTTTCATTATGTTCAATCAATGTAAAGTTATTGTAACTTCCCTATAGGAGATGAATGTAATGTAATCATTAATGTATCTCAGAATGATGTATTTGGGAATGGGTAGATTTAGGGAAAAGAAAAGGTAATGGTGAAATTTATGTAAATCATTTGAAAAGAAAAAGGAATTCTATAAGTGCTTCAAGCAAAGTGGCATGTTTCTCATTATGGTTGTTCAAGAAAAGTTAGTAATCAATTGTGTTAATTTCATATATGAAATAGTTCAAACTCCTAGATAAATTATTTTATTATGATTATGCTTTAAATGTTATATTGATCATGAAAGCATGCTTAGGGAATATAGATGAAATCAATTGGTTAGAAATCAAATGAAAGCATTTATATTTCTCTCTAAACAATTTTCAAATGTCATGTTTTAAGAGTTAATCATATTGATAGTACACTTAATGAATTTAAATGGATTATTCATTTTACTCATAGGGAACCTTAGGAGGATTCTAAGTTAAATTATGCATTGTTCATGTTAATCTTTTAAAGTTCAAAATTTTTCATAAATTCATTACTTAGGTTTTCTTTTCTAAAGAGAATCTCCGTTCTCTTTCTTGGTTCCCTTGTGAGGCATGAAATCTTTGGTATCATAGCCAGGTCTAGATCATCCCCTATTGCAAGAATTTCTAGATGTTTTTCCTAAGGAAATACCAAGGATGCCACCCAAGAGGGATATTGACTTTCAAATTGAGTTAGTGTCAGGTGCGGAACCCATCTCCAAGGCTCCATACCGCATGACCACACAAGAACTTGGGGAACTTAAGCTTCAGTTGGAAGGGATTTTGGAAAAAGGGTTTATCAGACCTAGTGTGTCACCATGGGGTGCACCAGTAATATTTGTAAAGAAGAAAGAAGGCTCTCTCAGATTGTGCATTGACTATCATCAACTCAACAAAGTCACAATTAAGAATCGGTATCCTTTAGCCCGCATCGCCGACCTGTTTAATCAAATGAAAGGGGCAAATATATTTTCAAAAATTGATTTTAAGTCAAGATACCATCAACTTAGAATTTGGGAGGCTGATATTCATCGTACAACATTCCACACCAGATATGGCCACTATGAGTTCACCGTGGTACCGTTGGACTGACAAACACTCCCTTTGTATTTATGAGCTTCATGAATGGGGTTTTTAGAACCTACCTGGATAAATTTGTGATAGTCTTCTTGGATGATATCTTAGTGTTCTCTAAAACTCTTGAGGAAAATTAGATTCATCTTCACCAAGTATTGCAGTGCCTTAGAGAAAACCAACTCTATGCCAACGCAGAGAAGTATGAATTCTTTTAGACCAAGGTGAAGTATCTTGGGCACATCATTTCAGGAAATGGCATCATTTTTGATCCAACCAAAATCCAAGCCATAGTGGAGTCACCAACTCTGACTAACATCCCCAAGGTTCACAGCTTTATGGGACTAGCTGATTATTATAGATGATTTGTCAGAGAGTTCTCTCAGATAGCTCATCCCATCACTTCCTTGCAAAGGAAAGGGAAGAAATTTGTATGGTCAGAAAAGTGTGAGGGTGCTTTCCAGTGTTTGAAGGAAAGACTAACTAGTGCATCAATCTTGGTGGTTCCCAAACCATCAGGGAACTTTGTAATCTATACAAATGCCTCACTGGAAGGAATTGGGGTGGTCCTTATGCAAGAAGGCAAAGTTGTTGCTTATGAGTCTAGGAAGCTTAAAGATCATGAGCTCAACTACCCCACCCATGATCTAGAGCTTGCAACATTAGTCCATGCCTTAGTAAAATAGAGGCACTTTTTGTTGGGTCATAAGTTTGAACTCCAAACAGATCATCGAAGCCTTCAATATATCTTCTCCCAACCTAACCTCAATGCTAGACAACACAGATTGATGGAATTCTTATGTGAGTATGATTTCGAGGTTAAGTACATCCAAGGGAAGATGAATGTGGTGGTCGATGCTTTGAGTAGGCAAAGGCATAGTTTGTCAGCACTTTGTCTAAGCACAGATTTGGAGAAGCGTATCAGGGAGGCTCTCACTTTTCATTCTTGGTATCAAGATGTAAAAGTAGAGATAGAGTCAGGAAGACCCTTGGAGGGTCATTTTTTAGGATATTCCTTGGATACCCTAGGATCATTTTGACAACATGATATAATTTATGTGCCCTTATCAGGAGATCTTCATGTGCTCATTCTTTCAAAAAGCTAAAAGGCTCCTTACTCAGCACTTCCATGGGTAAAAAAGATGTATGCAGACCTACGTCAGTTTATTATTGGTCAGGAATGGAGAGAGACATAGCAGAATATGTGGAAAGATGTTTGGAATGCCAGAGAGTTAAAGCAGAGCATCAACATCTAGCAGGTCTTTTGCAACCCCACCTTGTGTCAGAATGGAAATGAGACATTATTTCTATGAATTTTATTGTGGGACTTCTAGTTACCCCTTGGAGACATGACGCTATCATGGTAACAGTTGATAGACTTACCAAGGTAGCTCATTTCTCTCCCATGCAGTCTTCCTATTCTGCAACATTAGTAGCTAGAGTGTTTATGAAGGAAATTGTGAGACTCCATAGAATTCCTAGGAAGATCATATCTGATTATGGTCCAGTATTCACATCTTCTCTCTAGACTTCACTTCAGCACACATTAGGGACTCACGTCAACTTTAGTATGACCTATCATCCCAAGACAGATGGGTAGACCGAGCGAGTCAATCAAGTTCTAGAGGATATGATCAGAATGTATGTTATGGATAGACAGACCCATTGGGAAGAATACTTCTATTTGGTGGATTTTTCATATAATAATGGTTATCATAGTTCCATAGGCATGTCTCCTTTTCAGGCTCTATATGGTCATCTGTGCCGCACTCCTTTGAGTTGGGATCATTTGGAGGATAGAGTACTTCTAGGTCCTGAGATGTTACAGGATATGGAGCAATAGGTTAAGTGTATTGAAGAGCATATTTGGATAGCTCAAGATAGGTAGAAGAAGTATGTAGATGCTCATAGGACTGATGTGCACTTCTCTCTTAGAGACAGATTTTTTGTTAGGGTACACCCGTGAAAGAGCTCAATCTGTTACCAAAAAGGCTCCAAGCTGGCACCCTGATTTGTTGGCCCTTTTGAAGTCTTGGAGAGGATAGGACCAATAGCTTATCAACTTGTCTTGCCACCTAGCCTTGCTCATATTAACAATGTATTTCATGTTTTAGTTCTTAGAAAATATATTCCTGATGTGACTCATGTTTTAGATTGGAATGTATTACAGGTGGCAGACGAGCAGCTGGCTTTAGAGCCTATATGCATTTTGTAGTAGTGGACACTAACCCTCAGGGGTCGCACCATAGATTAGGCAAGGGTCCAATGGGACCCCAATGATGATTCCTCAACCACTTGGGAGGATGCTATTAGACTTAGAGATGCTTATCCTTATCTATTTGTAGGATTCCAGGAGTAAGCCTAACTCTAAGGGGGGAGGATGTACTTTGAATTTTATTTGGACATTTTTCATTGTGATGGTTAAAATTATATGTTTACAGTTATGCTTCTTTAGATGATGATATTCTTATTAGATGTTTAGATACACTCATTTATGATTATCATTTTATTTTTATGAAATTGGAAATCATTTATCTTTATATGTTTTATAGAGCTAACCCAAGGATTTGAATCTAACCATTATTATCTATGATGTCTCATGTTTCATGTATATATGTTTGATATGTTTTCATGACTCAGGATGAAGTTTTAGTTACTCACTTAGTTGAGGTACACATGATGTATCGATCCTAGTCATCTATTTTCATATGTCTGTATATATATTTTCACATGTATTTCTTCTCGGTGATGCAGGATTGCAGGTACTGAGAATCATCTCCACTTGGTCTCATAGGTCTGAGTGATCCCTCAAAATCCTTGATCATTGTTGTTGTTACAGAGATATCATCAAGGTCCCATAGGAAGGAACTCTACCTCTGACCCTTTTACCCTTAGGTGGTGAGTTCTTGAGTCAGTCCCTTGTGCTGATAATGCATTGTTGTTGTGTATTGCAGTTGTTGGATTATGTGGTTCTTATTGCTTGTTTCTTGCATTGATGAGAGTATGATGTTGTGATTAGTAATGTTAAATTATGTTTTGTGGTATCTTCTATCTTATGTTAGTAGTTACCCTATATATATATATATATATATATATATCATAATTATATTTTGTATGGAATATGATTCAGTAATTTATTTAAATAATAATATTTATAATAATTAGATGTTTATTTTTAATAATGTGTCTTAATTATGTGATATATGTACACATAAGCATATGGGTGCACACATATACCTATGGTTACATATAAATATTTAATAAATATTAGTGTGTGAAAGTAATTGTATTTTAAATAATAATAATAAATAAATTATTTACTTCAGGGATTAATTATTATATGGTAAATATTTTACCATAGCTTTAGTAAATAAGGTGACAAGTAATGATAGTAATAAATTATTTCCTTTTCCTTAAATAAAGGAAAATCACATTTGTTTATTAATATTTATGAGGCTCTCATATTAGATTTTATTATTAATAATATTAAATTAGCTATTCCCTTCCCATGAATGGCTTTAATGAAATTAATTAAAGCCTAAACTATAAACTACCTTTTGGTTGGGATGGTTTCATCAGTTGGTTTTCTTGTGCAACCAATCCTTCAACCTATTTACAGGAGAGAACTTTCAAGGATTTGGAGGTTGGCTGGAAATTATACTCAAGAAATTGGATTATTACTTTGAGAGGATATTGTATTTATGAGGATTATGGTATCCTAGGAGAGGAACTCTATAATTCTTGAAAGGATAGTTTGATTATGAGTTTCCAGTAGAAGGTTTGTGCCTACATCTGGGAGGAACTTGGAGAAGTGCTGGAAGAAGATTGAAGAGAGTTGAATTAGCCTTGATCAACGGTTTTGTCCGTTGGAAGTTAGGTATGAGCTATCCTGAAAGATGCTCCTCCTTATTTGATTTGTTGATTTCTTTAAATCTTCCTTTTTGTTGTCCTCTACGAATATGAAATGAATATATTAGATCATGTCTGCAATTTTGTGTAGGAGAAAGGATAGTGTGTTGAAAACTATTACTGTATAAATAATTATCCTTTTCTTTGTGTGTCGCTATGATTCCTATGATGCCATATTATTTGTTTACTTGTTGGATAATATAAGAATGTGATTTATATTGGTAAATAGTCACTACTCCTTTTCTATCTCTTTCTGAGATCAAATTTTTATAAAAAATCATCTTACCTATGACTGTCCTAACATGATAGATTTCCACCCTCTAGACAAACCCTCACTCAAATGTGTATAACTTTTGATTCTGACCAAACTCCTCAATCACTCTAGTGAGGATGGATGGAATTAGGTCTCTCAAAACATATTCCAAGCTCATTAAAATCCAACGATTGGTTTGAAAGTTATGGCCCCCATACTGAGGGTCATTTTTCTGATACCGTATTATTTGTCAATCAAAGATCTCTATCTTCAACCTCGTATATATCCCTACATTAAAAAACTTAATGGAACATAATTATATAGGAATAGGCTTCTCCCACAATCCAAAATAACCAAAGAAGGTGGAGAGCCTATATGCTCATTTAAACTTCAAAACAATTGACTGATTGCACCAAATCAATAACTAGGATAACCAATGTAAATGATGACTTCCTCTGTTCAAAGCCTCATAAATATAAATAAAACTTGTATGGAAATGGTTAAAAATAGAAACCAATACTATATAAATCCATTTCCAATCACATTTACATTGGAATGGAGATTTTTAAAATACAAAAGGGCTGGCTTTACCCTCACGGTAGAGAACAAGAAAGTTGCAGAGCTTTTCATTTGTATTCAAAGAAAACTTGATTCCCCTCTCTCTTCCACAGACCAAACCCTCTATAAATATCTCCAAATTTTAGTGTTATGTGTTTTTGATGTTTTGGTAATGGTAGGAAACCTAAGAGCACTAGGTGAGTGGCTCTTCATGTGGGGCCAGGGTCCTAAGTGGCTAGTACTAGGATAACCGACTGAAGAGTTGTTTTAACAAGTGATAACTTAATTAAAACTTATGGGAATGGGTTCAAAAACTAAAAAGATTAATGTATGCCTCACCCATGCCATTAGTGCTAGTAAAGGCTATGGATGGGAGTGGGAGAAGGTACCTATGCATAGGTATGATTAAATGATACTTGGGAGCCGGGCCCTGGAGTGGCTAGTACTAGGACAAACCAAGGGGTGAGGGCTATGCAATGACACTCACCTAGGTTTTCATTTAGAGTTTCTACCTAGCCTTAGAACCTTTTGGGAAAGGGTTTGTACTTTGATTTTCTTTTTAGTTTTTATTTGGGAAAGGTTATTCCAACCCTAGGTATGGCCTAGATATCACTTCCTTGTGGACCTTGGTGTTTATCTCCTAGCACAGGGGAGTGGGCCTTTTGGTATCCACGTGGTTGGGTGGTAAATATTTTATTAAGGTACCTTTCAAAGTTGCAGAGCTTATGGATTCTTGCTTGTGTATTGTTCCAGTTTTGAAGAAAGAAGAATTTGTATTTATCTTTCATTATGTTCAATCAATGTAAAGTTATTGTAACCTCCCTATAGGAGATGTATGTAATGTAATCATTAATGTTTCTCAAAATGATGTATTTGGAAATGGGTAGGTTTAGGGAAAAGAAAAGGGAATGGTGAACTTTATGTAAATCATTTGAAAAGAAAAAGGAATTTCATAAGTGCTTTAAGAGAAGTGGCATGTTTCTTATTATGGTTGTTGAAGAAAAGTTAGTAATTAAATGTGTTAATTTCATATGTGAAATAGTTCAAACTCCTAGATAAATTATTTTATTATGATTATGCTTTAAATGTTATATTGATCATGAAAGCATGCTTAGGGAATATAGATGAAATCAATTGGTTAGAAATCAAATGAAAGTATTTATATTTCTCTCTAAACAATTTTCAAATGTTATGTTTTAAGAGTTAAGCATATTGTTAGTACACTTAATGAATTTAAATGGATTGTTCATTTTACTCATAGGGAACCTTAGGATGATTCTAAGTTAAATTATGAATTGTTCATGTTAATCTTTTAAAGTTCAAAATTTTTCATAAATTCATTACTTAGGTTTTCTTTTCTAAAGAGAATCTTCATTCTCTTTCCTAGCTCCCTAGTGGGACATGTCAAGTAGGCCCGCCCAACAATGGATGACATAGATGTACCCATCCTCAAGTAGCGAGGAGCTAGACATCCCCAAAAGGTGGGGCCAAGATGCCTAGGGTGGCAAAGCCAAGGAGTAGCTACCTTGCCCTCTTGAAGGTGGAGTAGGGATGAATAGTGTGTAGGTAGATCCTCCCATCCATAGATGGGTGGCTTGACCTGCTCATGGGCAGGGTTAGCTCACCCTCCCATGGGTGGGGTTGAGTCATTCATCTATTGACTGGAGGCTCCAATGCCAGAAGGTGAGGCTGAGCCACCCATCCTTAGATGAATAACTCCACCACCTAGGGCGGGAAAGCCAAGGAGAAGCTTCCTACCCACCTGAAGGTAGAATGAGACTGACCGATTATGAGGGGGGTGGAAGAGACAAGAAATGCAAAAATGAGAAATTTGTGATTTGTTGGTGGGAGGAAGTGCGGGGAAAAATATTTTTCTATTTGGTTGAAGGGAAAGTGCATGGACATGGATTGGGGTAGTACCAGAATGAAGATTGGGGGAGGGACTAGCACTGATAAGAAGTGTGTCAAGTGACTGGATGCAGGAGCTAGATTATTGAATTTTCTCAAAGGAGAAATGGTTGGACATGATGGTTTTACAAGAAGAGTTGATTGATGTAGTGTGGGGACACATGATATTATGTTTCCTACAACACATGCATGATTAGCCACACCTAAGAGTGCATAATGCACACATGACAATATTGATCAAGAGGTGGCATGGAAATACATTGAGTTTCCACTTTCTGATCAGGGAGATGGTTGCAATGCTACTGGATGTGTGGAGGATTTTGTAGGTGCTAATTAGGGGAGAAATGCCTAAGTATTGGTAAGACAGGATGGAGCAGTTCTTGGAGGATAGTTTTAGGTGGTGGGTAGACCAACTACCAATTGATCGCTAGTAGATATCATGGAGAGGGGGGATGGAGGAAAGATTTCCTTGGCTAGCTTTGTATTTAGCTAGATTAGTAGGAGGGAGGCTAATGCCCAACCATTCAAGGCATGGTTTTCCAATTGGCTGGGTGAGGGTGTTGAGATAGATGCCAGAGGAAGAGGAGGGGATAGAGTACTGCTAGGGTTATACAATCTTTGCCTAGTTATATCATGATTTACATATGTGTGCATACCACACCTAGCATATGATGGGACCAGGGATGAAATGACTACTTTTCTAGGCATGGGATCAAATTGCAGTGATATGACCATTGTGAGGAGAGGGGTGACAACAATGATATGAGAAATTTTCATGTCAGTATAGAGAACCATTTTCATATGGAGATGTGAGAGTAGTAGAGACCCGACAATGGATTCTAGATGAGTTTCTATGGTTTGAGTGGATGTTGTATAGAGGATGTGAGGTGTGGGGATACTGGGATGAGTAGGCAGGTAGAGAGGATGGTGCTTTGGATGCAGAGTACCTATGATATGTACAAAAAAACTATTTATTGATGGGGAGGATGATGTTCTAGATAGACTAATATATGTTGCCATTAGTGTGCAAATAGTTTAGCCTAAGGTAGGGTATAGTTCCAGACAACTATCCTCATCCAATAGTCTCTAGGGAGATTAGGTTAGTGTGGGGTATCAGAGTAGATATCCATAATGCAAGGAGTAGTTGGAGAGGAATGAAACTAGTACCATGGACATCAACATAGAGATAAGTGGCAGATGTAGGGGTGACCACTGAGTATGTATGTTGGTGTGATAGGCATAGGCCAATGAGGTTGACAGAGCCATGAGAAGGAGAGGCCAGAGAGAAGAATAAGTTAGAGGATGAGGAGGAGGAGGATGGTGGGGAGGTAGATGAGGAGGATGAGGGAAAGGATAGACCATTAGTAGTGCTAGGATTTAGGTGGGGGGCATAGAGGTGGGTGATAGAGAAATGGGGAGGGATAGTGAAGCACAAAGGGATAGAGAGGAGGTGGCCCAGAGGCCACTACCAGAGGATGAGGATAAGGGTATAGGAGGACTAGGTTGAGATGATAGGCAAGGGGGATTAGGATAAGGTAGTCATTTTGTAGGATGAGGTGACTTGACTAGAGGTAGCGGTGGAAGTAGAGAGGGATAGAGCCTGTAGGGCCGAGGTAACATGGTGACAAAGAGGGAAAAAGTGGACATGAATGAGGCATTTGGGGAGAAGGAGAGAGACATAGAAAATAGGGCTAAGACTCAAGAAAAGAGAACATGGTGAGAGATAGCCATATTGTAGGGTCAAGTGGACATAGGAGATATTATCACGACAGAGACTGGAATAGGTATAGAGGGGATACTAAGGGTGGTAGCCCTATTACTAGGATAAATAGAGGAGATGTAAAGACAAAAAAACCTTCTCACCCAATGACAGATAGAGGACAAGGATACATGTCAGAGATGGGATGAGACATACTGAGGGGAGAGGAGGTAGCAAGACTAGAAACAATTATGGTAGGTTCAGAGAAGTTATTGACAACCATTTTGTATGTAGAACAAGATGAAACAAGGATAGGGAGAGACACAACTTATTATATGACCCTTTATCACTAGGAAGTACCTCCAGAGAAGAGACAACCACCTTATTCAGAGTGAAGGACATCATAGAGGAGCTAGGGTGTGTCATTAGGGTTAGTAGCTAGGCCATTAAGAGATAGGGATACAAGAGGTGATAGTTCTAGAGGAGTAGGGAGACCGAATTGATGAGGTTTATAGGGGGAGGTTAGGACAATAGGGATATCTTTCCATGGACTATTTGATCCATTTGATTATAGAGGATACATATTTTATGGATGTTTTAGATGATATACATATGTATAGTAGTACTAAGGTGCCTGATGTATCATTTAATTGATGTATGATGATGTCATAATATATATATACACACACACACATACATATACATGTACATGTACATATACATATATAGATAAATATATATACATATACATGTACATGTAAATGTACATGTACATGTACATATACATATACATATACATAGACATATACATATACATATACATATACATATACATATACATATACATATACATATACATATACATATTGATGCAAGGGAGGATGGGGAGAGGGGAAAAAGGCACACCCTAACCAAATCCACCTTGCAAAGATCACACATGGAAGCAAAAAATATACAAGTGAGAGAGAGAATGCATATCAGCTTCTTACATTCATTCAAATTGATTTATACATGCCAGGCTGTAAGGCCTTTCTGGTTAGGGCCAGATATTACAATTCAAGTACAGAAGTCCTCCAACATGTGAGGATCTAAAACTATCTTCAATCTTCTAACTTTTATTACTGATGTCCTAATTGATCTCCATCCTCCTAAAACTACAACCAAAGATTACAATATATACAAGAGGCTACTGAACAAGTCGGCCTTTAGATCCACCATCAATGGAAGGAACAACTAGATATAGGTCCACATGCTTCCCAATGATAGATTCCAACATTAAATCCATGACCATAATTAATTTCACAAGTTGGCCTCAACAGGAAACTAAAACAAACAACTTGGTAAGAAAGGATAACCGAGCGCTAGACAAGCATCACCGAGCACTAGGGAAATTAACTGAGTGCCAAAGAGATAATCGAAAAACTTAGTTAATAAAGGAAACTGAGTAACTACTGAGCCAACTCAGTCAAAGCAAGAACTGAGCAACACAAACATGTTTTTGGTGACATAGGATTGCCAAGGACCTAAGATGCTCCTGCATTAGACACACAGGGTTATTTTAAATGATTCTCTAAATCATGAAGTAGGTACAGTTTGAGTTGAATCCAACTCAGTTTGTGAAATCCATGAACTATCTTCAATTGGTTTATTCTTTCACTTTACCAATATTCCATATACAGTTTTCCTCTTTTACTTCTGCCAACTCTTTGTTCCAAAATCTACTTAACTTCTTCTATCTATTTCTTAGGATAATCATTCAGTACTATCATTTCTTCATCTAACTCATGGTAATCATAAAAATCATCAATGTTGAATATAGGTGATATATCCATGTCATCAGGTAACTCAATTTCATAAGCATTTCCATTGTCAAATTTCCTCAAAACTTTGCAAGGACTAAACTTCTTCATTTTTAGCTTCCCATATGTTCCAATAGGAAATCTACCTTTCTTCGAATGAACCATCACTTCATTACCAACTACAAAACTCTTATTTCTTCTAGATCTATCAACTTTGTCTTTGTATTTATGATTAATTTTCTCCAACTTATGTTTCACATCTTCATGCAATGTCTTCATGTACTCAACAAACTTTAATCCTTCAGCACTTCTCTTTACTTCATCAACAATATCCCTTAAATCTGATATACCTATTGGTTGTCTTTTCTTTCTACTTGCAGGTTTACACTATGATTAACAACTTAATGTCACTGACTCTATCACCGCTCCAAAGTCTGCAAGGAAAAGGGCCAATTAACAAGGATCAAAGAGATCCTCCTACACTTTGAGCCTAGATGCTCAGGCGGGTGTACCTTTGATTCACTTCCTAAAAGGAATCACAAAATGTTATGCATTATACCCTTTACAAATTGATTGAAAGATTTTATCATTTATATGTATCGTAGATGATGATGAACTGCTTCCAAAGAAAGGATCAATGCCTTAACCTAGGGCATAGAGTCACCAAATAACATAAATCAACTAAAGTTCTAAATCAAATACTCCTAAACTTAGGATAAGTGCTTTGCCTATTATCCTTCTCACTCCATAACTTGATCATCAAATTCTTACCCAACCATGAACTCACTAAAATCACCTTAAAGACTTTGATCCTAACTTTGTTAGGAAATCAAAGATAACTCCACAATACTCTTTGTTTACCATATGCTAACTCACTTTGTGACATTAACATATATGAGCCCAAGATCAAAATAAGAAGACAAATGAGAATCTGAGATTGGAATTAAAGTGCATTCTCATTAAAATCCTCAAAATCTATACATTATCAGAACAACAAAATGTTAGGAAACAAACCCAAAATCTAAGCTCTCCTTGTTCAGTCCTTTACCTTGACTTTCAATATATCATCAACAGTAACATCATCCAACCACAAAAAAATAAAAAAGGTGACCATATATACCCCCTAGTCATCTTGGAATCCCAAAAATAGGATGCAACAAGCTACAAATGACTAGGGCAAGGGTTTCAACCACCAAACCAACCAGAAAATCAATCACAATTAAATTCATTGGAGGGAAAACCAAGAAACCTAGAGCAAATAGATCCATAATGATCTTTGATTATGTTAATTCCTCTAACTTGTGTACTGAACATCATAAATTCATGAATTTTACCATGTTAAATAGGCAGATTATCCACCTGCAACACACTTCGAGAAACTCCATCACAATAAAAAAACCCCTGCAATTAGTCATCAGACACCCTGGGCCACTCTGCAACAGTCAGCGAGATCACATCCTACCAAATCCAGCCGTCAAGCAATAAAAACCAGTCCTTCTATTGCTGGAAAACCCTCTAAAAATTTCAATTTCAAAAAGCAATGGTTAACCAGCCAGATCTAAAACATGACCTTTAATCTAATTTCTTCCCGGTAGATCGAGCGGCACTCATTAATCTCGGCAATAGTCAAAAGTTGTTTGAAAAGTCTCCACTACATCAGCACACCGCAACCAATGAAAACTGAACAAGTTAGCACCATTTGACAGTGAACCCACAACTTAGAAGCTTTCAAATTAGATGGTGGGTGCATGATCTCATGGGCTTAGAAGATTCCATGAGATCATATGCCAGTTGTAGATCTACCTGCGCTGTTGGAAACCCTACAGATTCCTCTGACAATGGCCCCATTGACAACACTCCACCTCACCATCTTGCAACCACTAAAAAAATGCCACCCATGCACACCTGGCAGTGGACCCACTGTAGTCGGCATGAACACGATGGAAGATCAGACAACCGACACATGATCTCAAGGGGGAAGAATATTCCATGAGACATGTGATCACCGTAAGATCTAAAGACAAGTAAAGATACTAGGCCTACCAGGATAGATGGCACCTCGTCACTATATCACATGTCAGAAACTTTGACAACAAAAAGTCTTGTGAAAAAATGACAACCACAAAATTTCAAAAGGCGGAACTTTGGAAAAATTAATGGGAGACTTAGGCTTAGACATAAAATATTAAAGGGGTCCCACTATTAAAACCTAACCACGTAACACATGAAGTGGTCATAGTGAAATTTAGCACATGGGCAATTTAGGACTTTAGTGACCAAAAAAGGTAACACATAATTAGAACATGGCTAAGATAGACTAGGGCTTCCCCTCCAATGGCTAGATATTTCAAATTTTGACCTAGGGTTTTAGGGTAGAGACCTAGAAAACACTTGCAGGGAGCAAGGAAAAACTACAGAGTCATGAAAATTTTATAGGTGCTAACTGTGGCTCTATCTGGGGATGTATGCCTCCTGCAGGCATAGCAAGGATCTAGAATCTTAGGGTGAAGTAGACCACCAACTGGATAAAAACCTTGAACAACAAAGAGAAAAGGACAAAACCCTACAAGCTAAGACAAAAGAAATAGGGAACAGACACACCACTATACATAATGTACCCCAAAAATAGACCTAACTACTATTCATGGAAAGAAGGATACCTTCAATTGAAGTATTTCTTCAAGAATTGTCCATGAAATGGCAATTCCTGAACATCACCATTTCGTTCTTTCACAACATAAGAATCCTGGCCCCATTTTTCATGAATTAGATATGGCCCTAGCTAGATTGGGTCAAATTTTCCATGTTTCCCCTTATCCTTCAATCTAGCATTCCAAATTAATACCAAGTCACCAGGCTCAAACTTCTTGTCAACATTCCTTTTGTCATACAAATTCTTGACCTGTAATTGCAACTTGGCATTTCTTGAAACTGATTCTCTCCTAGTTTCATCCAACCTAATAAGGTCTTCAATTCTCAACTGCATTCCATCTTCTATATCATCATCATATAATTGAAAAAACTTATACATTTCTAACAAGTTGTTCTGAGGCATTCTTGCATGTATCCCATATACTAAATCAAATGGTGCACAACCAATTTCCTTCTTCATAGTTACCCTATCAGCCCATACAGCTAATGGAAATTTTGAATTTTGTGCTCTTTTGTTCTTATCAAGGATCCTCTTGAGGATTTTTATCAGGCTCTTATTTGTTGATTCTACCTATCCATTCCCTTGTGGATGATAGGGTGAAGAGTATGACATCTGAATTCCTAGACCTTGGCAGAATGCCTTGTACTTAGCAAACCTGAAACACATTGCATTATCACTAACAATCCTCTCAGGACAACCAAACCTTGTGACAATATTATTCAATAAGAAATCAGTCACCACCTTACTAGTTGAATTCCTTGTGGGGATAGCCTCAACCCACTTTGTAAAATAATTAGTGGCAACTAATATCCAAGAATGTCCTCCACTAGACTTGTTTGGTATTTCTCCTATGAAATCTATTCCCCATTGCTGGAAAGGAGCTTGCACCTCAACTTGCCTTAAAGGTACATTACCTAAAAACTTAAGCTTACTAGAGATTCTCTGACAAGCATCACATCTCCTTACCAACTGTTTTGCATCCTTGAAGATTGTGGGCCACAAGAATCCTTCTCTCAAGATTTTTTGAGCAGTATTTTTACCCATATAATGTCCCCCACAAACTCCCTCATGCATTTCTTTTAACAACATATCTGCCTGATTTTCATCAACACACTTCAAGAGTATGCAATCCAAATTTTTTCTATACAATTTGCATCTTAGAATCACATAATTGATAGCTTGTAACTTCAAAGTCCTTTTCTTGTTGTCATCCATTCCTACAGGACACTTCATGTTCCTTAAGTAAAATATAATGTCTTGATACCAGATGTAATCATCCATATCACAAGTATAATCAATCTCAGTCTGGTTTATCTGATTTGCATCAAGATTGGATTGAGCCATCAGTTTTGCCAACCCTTTTCCTCTAACCAATTTGGTAATTTGGATATCAATATTGAACTCCTAAATTCTATTTATCCATCTACATCTCCTTCCAGACACCTCCTGCTGTGAAAAAATATCTTTTACTGCAGCACTAGGTACAAAGGCAATCACAACTGCTCCCATTAAATAACATCTAAAAGCCTTGAATGCCTTCACCAGTGCATAAGCTTGTTTCTCATTGATATCATATTTCAATTCAATAGCCTGCAAATATTTACTAAAAAATGCAATAGGCTGCTCATAACCCTCATTATTTTTTTGCAACAATACTGCAACAATAATGTGAAAAGATGCAAAGGAAAAGATATGCATTGGGAGATTTTAATCAGGTGCCTTAAGTATAGGTGCATCTTTGATAGCCTACTTGATATTCTTGAAAGCTTCATCAGGCTCACCTTCCCACTTGATCTCAGATCCTTTCTTCAACATCTTGGATATTGGCCTAGTAACTTCAGCAAAATTTGTAACAAATCTTCTCAAGAAATTCACCTGACGAAAGAAAGACTGAACTCCTTTAACATTTTTTGGCTTAGGGATTTTATCAATGGCTGCCACCCTTTCAGGATCAATTCTAACTCCTTGTTTTCCAACCAAGTGGCCAAGAAACTTACCCTCAGTGACACCAAATGCACATTTCCTTGGATTTAACAAAATGCCATATTCCAAAGCCCTCACAAATATTTTCTCCAAATGAGTACAATGGTCATCTTCCTTCTTGGACTAGGCAGTTAAATCATCTTGATAAACAACAAGGAAATCATTTATAAAATTTGAAAAGGAAACATCCATTGCCCTCTGAAAAGTTGCACCAGCATTTGTGAGACCAAAAGGCATTCTCACATAAACATAAGTCCCCCAAGGTGTAGTAAAAGCTATCTTAAATTGTTCTGATTCTTTTACAATTACTTGATTATAACCAAAAAAACCATCCATCATAGACATTAATTCAGATCTGGTCACTCTTTGCAGCATAGCCTCCATATTAGGCAGACAATAGTTATCCTTTAATGAGCTGATGTTCAAATTTATGAAATCCACACAAAGTTTGATGTCACCATTCTTCTTCCTGATAGGAACCAAATTTGAAACCCAAGAAGAATGCCTAATGGGCCTGATAATTCCAACATCTCTTAGCTTCATTAATTCTTTCATTTTAGGTGCCAAAGTAGGATTTATAGGCCTTTTTTTTTGCCTAAAGGGTTTGGCATCTTCTTTCAAAGGAATAACATGCTGAAATAAGTCTTCTCTATAAACCTTTAGGTCATCATATGACCATGCAAAAACATGCCTAAATTTTCTTAATAGCTCAATCAAAGACTTCCTCACTTTGTGAGACATATCCTTACCAATGTAAACCTTCTTAGGTGCTTCTTGTGTTCCAAGATTTATTTCTTCCAAATTTATATGATCCTCCCTTTTGGTACCTATCTGAACTTTGTCTTGATTATCAAATACAGTTTCTAGAACAACAAGCCCCTTAGGAACCTTGTTAGTTTTAAGTTGAATGACCTCATTACCAAGGACAACCTCCCTTCCTTCTGTAATCTCAACCAAGGCTAAACAATATAACTCCTGACCATGATACTGATCTTCACAATTCAAAAATCTCAAGATATCCTGGTCATCTTCAAAAACTTGCCAATTCTTAACATTGTCTGGTATACTAGGCCTAGTCTGAACTTCAACTTTAGAGAGGCCAGCAAAAGTAATATCACTAGGATTGATTGCAATATTGGCTAACAAATCATCCATCTTGTTATTACTTATATCCTTCCACTCAATATTGAAGGCATCAAAACACTCAATCAAATCCCAAACAACATTTTTGTATTGCTTCAACCTCTTGTTCTTGGAAGCATATATTGACCTTATTTGGGACACCACTAATTCAAAATCCCCAATAACTTTTATACATTTAATTACATGCTTTTGTGCCAATCTCAATCCCAACAATAATGCTTCATACTCTGCTATATTATTGGTACAAAAGAAATTCAATGTGAAAGAAAACTTGTAGGTGTTCCCCTTAGGAGAAATGAGTAAAATACCTGCTCTTGCTCCATCTTTGTAGCTAGCACCATCAAAGTACATCACCCACAAATCACCCTTCATAGACCTAGAACCAACCTCATCAGCAATACATGGCAATACAGGCTCCTTTTCAAGTACAATGACCTCAACTTTGAAAGCATTGACATCAGTATCTATAAAGCAGGTAACCTCATTATCAATATCTTTTTCAATCATATAAGTTACCCTTGGTTCTCTTTCAATCCTAACAAACTAATCATCAATCTTGAAAGTTGTAGAAGAGAGATCACACTACAAACATCCACCCATGGAAGCACTCCATTTCCTAGATAATAGCATACCATAATGGGGTGGAATGTCCACCACCAAGACACTCATGATCAATTCTTTCTCTGGATAGGCTGCTAATCTGTATGGCATTTCATTTATAGTCCTAATGACCGGTACTTCCCTTTGATCCATTGCACAACATCTGCCTTGATCTGTATCAACCTTGAGACCTAACTTTTCCATGATCTTAAAAGGCATAACAGTATTAGAAGCACCAAAATCAATCATGCAATTTCTTAATTTCATCCCATTCACAAGAATACTCAAGAAGAATGGGTCTATATTTTCAAGGCTAGCATTGACAAAATTATCCAAGTAAATAGGTGGTATGTGAGATACCAATCCTTGGACCTCCACTTCTTTCAAAACTCTATCCTGAGGTTCATTGCATGCAATATCATTACTATGAACATTATCTACCCATGCAATAGCCCTGTCCTTATGTTCAGGGATCCTCAACAATTATGACAATGGAAGCTTGATAGTTATCTGAGACAACATAGCCAACATATCAATAGGAGCAGAGGGAGGAATCTCAATCTACATTGCTTTATTATCTTTTTGTTTATTTGATATGTTAGTTGCAGCTGTGACCTTTACTTTTTCAACTTTAGCCATTGTGCCAACTGGCTTTTCTATTTCATTAGAAACTTTTTCAATTCCAACCCCCTTAGGTTCCCACTTCTTACCTTTTACATTTTTGAACCTTGCCATATGATCATCCCTTGATCTATTTCCAATGAATTCCTTGGAGTCGGTGTTCTTCATAAACATTCCTGTAGCTTTCCCATTTCTATCCCTTGCCACCATGCCTCTAGTTTGCACCTGGGCTATCATTTCTACAATAATTCTATCCATTTCTTCCTTTGAAGGTCTTCTCAGATTTACTATTTCTGAGGAAGAATTCATGTTACATGTCTTTTCATCAATTTTATCATTATCAGAAAAAACCTCCTGATGGAAAAGTGCCCTATTGTATCTTTTCAAACACACATCTACTTCTTCATCAATATCAAAATCATCTTCATATCCCAAATATGAAGTTTCCATGTTGCATCCAATGTCATCATGATTTTCTTCTTGATCTAACTCCTCATTGTTGCCATCTTGATATGCTAACATGGATTGTGCAACCACACAATGCTCTACAGAATGAGGGGACTGACATGCTATACACCATGGTGTATCCTCTATAACATTTACAGAGGATCTTTGTAAAGGATCAAGGAAAAATTTATCATTACTTCATCTTGCAGCAAGGACAATAGGATTGCCATCCTTCCATTGGGTGTTGTAGGGATAATTCTACAATCTATTCTACCTACTGAAATTTTTGTTGAATTGAGGCTTTTCATTGGTAGGACCATTATTAATTCTATTAGCAGGTGCTCTTAAATCCTTCAATGCATTCAACACCTTATCCAATTTATCTTCATCTTGTTTCTTATTTTAGACATTTCTTTCATTATCCCGCTTATAATTTTTATCTCTAAATAGCTTCGGATCATCCCTTTTTCCACCCAACTTTCCTGATATTTTCATATTGTTTTCAATATTGATAGTAATCCTAAAAGCATCTCTGAGGGTTCTTGGTTCTTTGTCCCTCAACAAATATCCCATCTTTCCATCAAATGCATTGAAGTATGTGGTCAGACAAACATTGTCATCTAACCTCATGACTTGAAATAGTTTATGCATACCCTTCTGAAACCTCATATTGAATTCAGCTACAGACTCATTCTGATTTTTCCTTATAGTGTTGAACTCATTCAACATGAAACTAGCATTAGTCCTATCACCATGCTGTTCTTTGAAACATCTCTCAAAAGAATCCCATGTATCAATACATCTGTCAGGGAGTCTCTTAAACCAATCTCTAGCATCTTCCACTAGAGATTCAACAAATAATTTCATGACTACATCCTCATGCTCTACCTCATAATCATTTAATACATCAACAAATAACCTAAGGTGTTCTTCACAACTAATAGAATTATTACCAGCAAATTTAGGTATCTTATCTCTTATATCAGTTGGAAAAGCATTCAGGTAGCTAGGTATACCATCAAAACTAATTTTCCTATAGCATTCTAGTTGCATAGGTCTTCTTTGAAAAGTCGAACTAGTGTTAACCCTAGGATCAACATTTATCTTAGCAGATGAAGAAGGAAATGAACTAGTAGTAGCATTACTAAGTGGAACAATAGTAGTCATAGATGGCATACTTAGTTTAGTATCAGATGGGCCAAGAGCATATCTAGATGAAGCCTTCAAGAACTGGATCTTTCTTCTTTTTTCTGCAATGGAAGCTTCAATTTTAGCCTTCTCTAATTATCTTGCTAGGTCCTCATCTTATTTTCTTCTTCTTTCTATCTTTGTGTCCTTATTTGAATTGGGTGGTGGGACCCCTGGTATTGTCAATGATTTATTTGTTTGATGTCCCACCATCTTTTGCTTTCCTTTTTTGCCAACAGCAATAGCAGGCCTAGTGATCTCATGCCCATCTTTATCTCTAGGGAGGGAAGCATAACTTTGAACCTATCTAACCACATGGACCTCTTTATCAAACTCATGGTCTTGCGGTAGGTGCTCCTACTAATTTCTCAAAGCATCAAGATCACCAAAGACATCATGCTACAAAGTCTTACGAGCAGAAGCAAGCATCTTGTTTCTCTCCTTCAATTCACTAATCTTTCTAAGAAGAGACTCTCTTTCTATCAGAGCATTCACTTTCTCAGCTTCTCTCTCCTTTTGTAACCTCTTATGTATGGCATCCTACTCTACCAACTGTAACCTTAGTGCACTTAAATCATCTGGGTCCATCATAATATCATCAGAACTTGATGACACATCCAGATCAGTGATATTTTGGTATGGGAAATGGACCTATCTTGGTCTCATGGGTTTCCTTCTAAACATATCCTCATTAGGATCTAAATTCAGTCCAAAACCCCTTTCTCTGGCTTATTCATCCTGACCTATAGGTAATGAAACCTTATCTTGAAATACTACCTCTGGGTATCATAAAATTTATCTTTAGAGCAACCACTATCTGATTTAGAACCTTTGTATTGTGAATCTTCCTCATTAGAGGATGCAAGTGGTGCTCTATTTCTGGTATTTCTTTGTTCTCTCATGGGAGCACTAGTAGACTCACCATTTCTTTTGATCCAACTCTTCTTTTCCTGCCTAGGTAACTGTTCCAGAGTAACCTCTAGATTTTTCTTAACAAAGGACCTAGTATTCCTTCTTTTTTCCATGATTTGTAGTTTATAACACTAGTTCTAATCTTTTTGAGTCACCACCCACCAAAGTGGGAAATCCTTAACTGAATACAATAGGAAAAATGAGAGTCCACTTCAAAAACTTTATCTCTAGACTCTCCCCAGTAAAGTTGCCATTTTGTTGGTTGTCTTTTCTTTCTACTTGCAGGTTTACACTATGATTGACAACTTAATGTCACTGACTCTATCACCACTCCAAAGTTTGTAAGGAAAAGGGCCAATTAACAAGGATCAAAGAGATCCTCCTACACTTTGAGCCTAGATGCTCAGGCGGGTGTACCTTTGATTCACTTCCTGAAAGGAATTACAAAATGTTATGCATTCTACCCTTTACAAATTGATTGAAATATTTTATCATTTATATGTATGGTAGATGATGATGAACTACTTCTAGAGAAAGGTCCAGTGCCTTAACCTAGGGCATAGAGTCACAAAATAACATAAATCAACTAAAATTATAAATCAAATACTCTTGAACTTAGGATAAGTTCTTTTCCTATTATCCCTCTCACTCCCAAACCTGATCATCAAATTCTTACCCAACCATGAACTCACTAAAATCACCTTAAAGAATTTAATCCTAAATTTGTTAGGAACTCAAAGATAACTCCATAATACTCTTTGTTTACCATATGCTAACTCACTTTGTGACATTAACATATATGAGCCCAAGATCAAAATAAGAAGACAAATGAGAATCTAAGATTGGAATTAAAGTGCATTCTCATTAAAATCCTCAGAATCAATACATTATCAGAACAAAAAAATGTTAGGAAACAAACCCAAAATCCAAGCTCTCCTTGTTCAGTTCTTTACCTTGATTTTCAATATATCATCAACAGTAACATCATCCAACCACAAAAAAATAAAAAAGGTGACCATATATACCCCCTAGTCATCTTGGAATCCCCAAAATAGGATGCAACAAGCTATGGATGACTAGGGAAAGGGTTTCAACCACCAAACCAACCAGAAAATCAATCACAATTAAATTCATTAGAGGGAAAACCAAGCAACTTAGAGAAAATAGATCCATAATGATCTCCACTTATGTAAATTCCTCTAACTTGTGTACTGAAGATCATAAATTCATGAATTTTACCATGTTAAATAAGTAGATTATCCACCTGCAACACACCTTGAGCAACTCCATCATAGTACAAAAACCCCTGCAATTAGTCACCAGACACCCTGGGCCACTCTGCAACAGTTGGCGAGATCACATCCTACCAAATCTAACTGTCAAGCAATAAAAGCTAGTCCTTCTGTCGCTAGAAAACCCTCTAAAAATTTGAATTTAAAAAAGCAATGGTTAACCAGCCAGATTTAAAACATGGTCATCGATCTAATTTCTTCCTGGTAGATCAGGTGGCACTCATTAATCTCTGCAACAGTCAAAAGTTATTTGAAAAGTCTCCACCACATCAGCACATCGCAACCAATGAAAACTGAGCAAGTTAGGACCATCTGATAGTGGACCCACAACTTAGAAGCTTTGAAATCGGACAGTGGGTGCATGATCTCATGGGCTCAAAAGATTCCATGAGATCATACGCCAGCCATAGATCTACTCGCGCTACTGGAAACCCTATAGATTCCTCTGACAATGGCCCCACTGACAACACTCCACCTCACCATCCCACAACCACTAAAAAACTACCACCTGTGCACACCTGGCAGTGGACCCACTGTAGTCAGCATGAACATGATGGAATATCGGATGACTGATGCATGATCTCAAGGGGGAAGAATATTTCATGAGATCATGTGACTGTCATAAGATCTAAAGACAAGCAAAGATATTGGGCCCACCAGGACAGATGGCGCCTCGTCGCTATACCGCATGTCAGAAACTCTAACAACAAAAAGTCTTGCAAAACAATGACAACGACACAATTTTAAAAGGCAGAACTTAGGAAAAATTAATGAGAGACTTAGGCTTAGACATAAAATATTAAAGGGGTCCCGTGATTAAAACCTAACCACGTAACATGTGAAGTGGTCATAGTGAAATTTAGCACATGGGAAATTTAGGACTTTAGTGACCAAAAAGGGTAATGCATAATTAGAATAGGGCTAAGATAGACGAGGGCTTCCCCTCCAATGGCTAGATATTTCAAATTTTGACCTAGGGTTTTAGGGCAGAGACCTAGAAAACACTTGCAGGGAGCACGGAAAAACTACAGAGTCATGAAAATTTTACAAGTGCTAACAATACCTCTCTGTTGTATATCATTTACAATCTCAAAAGGTGTTTTTCCAGTACTCCTATTCACTAAATTATTGTATGAAAAATCTACTTGTGCCAACACAAAATCCCAATTACTCAGTGCTGAATAGGGGTAAAATGGAATCACCTCTATTCAATGTAATGTATGGGGGAAATATGAGATCCACTCCTAAATCCAAATTCCCAAAGGAGAGATCTAATTTGATCAATCAACAAGATTAATACACAATCAAATTAATCTATGGAGAACATGAAAGGGAGAGAAAACCTTATATTTCCCTATAGTAGAATTGTGCTTGAAATCTGAAATAATTGAAATATAAGTACTAACCTCAAAATAGGGAAAATCTAGAAAATGCCAATATCTGATGTCTATATATACTTTCAAGTAATTTTGCAACCTATTTCAAACTAGAAATTCTGAGACAAAGAAAACCTAAAAATCTTTTGTCTTTCTGATAGCAGATAGTCTTTGACCCTTATAAAAGGTCAAAGGCTACATTCTTTATTTGAAGGTCGATTTTGACCTTGTTCGTAGATCTCAAAAGTTTTCCAAAAAGGGTATCCAAATTTAATCTCAGATCTAAAGTTCTACACCTGCACCTACAAGAAAAAGAGGGTTTTTGTTGTTTGTTTGAGGGGTTTTCCTTGGTGAAACCCTGGTTTGGAATCAACCTTAATATTGAAATTGAAATGAGAATGCTAGCAAGTACTAGAAATAGATCCAACAATGAAGCTATGCAATTTGATAGATATGAAATTGTATTTCGAATGTAAACAAATATATTGATATGAAAGCTTGAACACAACAATGTAAATGAAAACCATGAAAGTAAATACAAAACCTCCATGCTTGTATACTTGGAATCCACCGTGATAGAAGAATGAATGGATCTAGAAGATGAACAAAGGATCTTGAAGGAAGATGATACCATCATGATGGCTCGATCTAGGGTTTGAATGATGGATCTTGCATGCTTGAACCAAATCCATTCAAAGGCTTGAATTCTTGATCCTTGATCTTCAATGGAGAACTTGGATGGAGAAGAGGACTTGAATGTTTCCTTGAAAGTGCTTGATGAAATACTTGAGAACTTGATGGCTTGTGAATAATGGATGATCAAAATGAGAGAGGAAGGCCTCCTTTTATAGTGAACTAGGGCACAAACCTCTAGAGAAGGCTGACATTGGAGAATTAAATCCCAATTAACCTTAACCCCTAGAAATGGACCCACTTTAAATGAAATTTGAGGATTTACCATTCCAAAACCTAAAATGGCCAACCCGGAGGTGGGACAACAAATATCTCTGAAACCCAACACCCAGATATCATGGGAATTTGAAATCTAAACTGGGGGTTAGGGATGAGGTTGAACTTGACCTAGGTTAGGGTTGAGGTCAACTTTGACCCTCAAGGTCAACTTTGACCTTGAGGTAAAAAACCTCAAGACCCTAGCCTAGAATGCCAGGAAATGCAGAAATATACTAAAATCAGAGACAGATAGAAACAGAATGAGGAGAAAGAGTCAAATCCAAGAAAAGGGTTGATTCAAGGTTCTTGACATGACCCAAACCACTCACTCGAAGGGATAAACACTCTTAACATGGAAGTGCTTCCATTTTAAGATGATACATTAAGCCCCCACTTTAGCAAGAGTATGGAATTGATGCAAAGTCTTGTTAAAGGAGAATGAAGAAGAGATCCCAGTGGATTCGAAATGGGATAGGATAACACTTATTTAGGGACATAAGCCCCTAGGCTAAGGATTCTAACTCAATATACACGCATGAGGGTGTGAAAACAAAAAGGAAAAAGACACAAAAGAGGGGTTAGTACTAAAACAAACCCAAATCAATTAGCACAAGAAACCTTACTAAGAAACATTTCTCATACTAATATCATATTTGGAAAGCTATCATAAAAACATAAATGATTACATAAGAAATACAAGAGCAACACTATAAATAACATAGCTTCATGATCCAGTCCTACTAGCATGAAAGTGAAAAGAGAGAGAGGGATAAGATTGATTACCTCACCTAGTAAGATGCCCATCTTACCATGAATCACCTTGGAGGGAGAGCCCAATAGGTTCACCCATGAACTATGCTTGCAATTGTAATGCATCTTCTGACGGCTTCTGGAATACCCATAGATCTACCTTCTTATATCACTATGAATATGAAATGCATGTCTCCTTAGGATTTAGCAACTTATGTGCATTACCTTTGGAAGATTTAGCATATAGATGCTTGTCCCTTCAGGATTTAGCAACTTATGTGCATTACCTTCAGAGGATTTAGCATATTTGAAATTAGAAATGCGTGTCCCTTCAGGATTTAGCAACTTATGTGCGTTACCTTCCAAGATTTAACATATTGAAATTTTTTGAACAATGCATGTCTCCTTAGGATTTAGCAACTTATGTGCATTACCTTCAAAATATTTAGCATATAGATGCGTGTCTTTTCAGGATTTAGCAACTTATGTGCATTAGCTTTGAAAGATTTATTATATAGATGCGTGTCTTTTCAGGATTTAGCAACTTATGTGCGTTACCTTCCAAGATTTAGCATGTAAAAATAAAAAACTATAGTACAAGGGAGACCCTATATATGCCCCCTCCTTAATATGGAAAAAACATACTATTTTGACATGTTAAGGAAAAGAAATATCAAGGATAAAGCCTTCTTCAACATCAAGACAATATCCACAAACAACACCTAGTCCAAGCCAAGAAGGTCACAACTCCTATGAGGCCATGGAAGGGACAAATGTAAGGAGATATCATGCAAGAATTGTAAAAAGTAACCCTTATGAGGGATAGCACACTGTTCAGTATCCAAGGTGAGAGATTTATCAACCATGGAAACCCAATGTCAAACAACAAAAGAGGTTTTTATCAAGGACATAGATCCTCAATGCAAATTAATATTTTCATGTATGATTGGATATCACATAATAGATAGATACTACTTAACCAATGAAAGAGGTGAATGCCAAAAAGATAGAAAAGAAGGAGATGGCATCCTTTCCCCCCAAGTGTAGGAACAAAGATGTAAGAGGATACCTACTTCTCAATGCAAAGAGATATCCTATTTACAACAATGTACAACATATTCTTAGCGAGGGATATTGACCCCAAAATCCAAGAATATAGATAATCACGAAAAGAATATGTCACTCATGGAAAAAAAGGATCCTCAAAGAAAGAGATCTTATCAACAAGATCCCCACCAAAGAGGAGTGCTTTAAATAAAATTTCATCTTTCAAAAGTGGGAACAAAGATTCGATCATCAAGCCTCCTATGAGGAAGAGGAAGAGGAATATTTGAAATGACGGAAACAATTCTAACACCAAATCAAGGGTGAGAGTTTATAAAGAACATAATTTTCAACATAGAGAAGAAGTGATGACTTAGGACAACAAATTCTAATATAAAAAGGTTATCCATAGTCAAAACATCTATCAATATGATGAAATAATATTGCAATATAAGCAAATACCACTAAGCTAAGGAAAGCATTTTCCTAGACAAAGAGAGGGAAGAAAGAACCTTGCCCCCCAGGGATGAAAGGCAAGGGATATCTTTGCAAAACACATGTCCTAGAAAAGATATCTTGGAAAATATATTCTGTGGATGATTAAAACCATAGAAAAATAGGAGGGAAAGAATACCAATTAAGCCCTAATAAAAGATCTAATGGATCCTAGGAGATTGGATGAAGATACACCTCTTGCCCCCCAATCATAGACAAGAGAAGAAGAACATCTACATTATATCTAAAGGAGGGGAATCCCCTATATCAAAATTGTGAAGGAATTGTAAAACTACATGAGAGTGAGATATAATTCCTAAAGCAGCTCTTTCTCTAACATATAATTTGAAATGCTTACAATCAATGAGTAAATGTGTTTTGCTATAATGAAAAGGACATTTGTATTTGTATAAAGTATCTATCGACATAGGTTTAAATATTTCTTTCTTGGAATTCATTAGCTCAACATATACCTTCTTAGCCACTTCTTGACAAGTATTAGGGTTATCTAATATAGGTGTGGGTAGAAGAATGTGAAGAGGAGGATGTTTATCATCACCTACCTTGACTTGATATTTTGACACTAATACATTTGGGGGCATTTTGCGACAGCTATGTGTTGCAATTGCGATGGCTATGTGTCGCAATAGCAACACCCATAGATGTCGCTATTTTTTAGTCGCAAATTGCGACGTCTATGGGTAGCCGTCGCAATTGCGGCACCCTCCCATCGCAATGTCACTAAGATTTGTTAGCGACATGGGTGTCGCCCCCCCATCACATGGCTTTGGAGGGCCATCGCAATTGTGACGAGCCTCCCAAGCAATTGCGACGGGTGCCTGCATTGCATTATGACGGGCTCCCGTCGCAATTGCGATGCTCGTGGGTGGATAAAAATAAATAAATTATTTAATACATTGCTAATGAACCACATTAATGCTTTTTTCTTTCAACAAATGAGGATAGCCACTGTAAAGACAACATGATAATGTACACTCACTGTAAGGATAGTCACAAATGAGGACATCTCACAGTGACTGTCCCTTGTGTAATTGCCACTTGAATGTATTGCTATTCAGCCACATTAATGCTTTTATTCTTCAACAAATGAGGATAGTCACTCTAAAGACAACATGATAATGTACACTCACAGTGAGTGTACATTATCATGTTGTCTTTATAGTGACTATCCTCATTTGTTGAAGAAGAAAAGCATTAATGTGGCTGAATAGCAATACATTCAAGTGGCAATTACACTAGGGACAGTCACTGTGAGATGTCCTCATTTGTGACTATCCTTACAGTGAGTGTACATTATCATGTTGTCTTTACAGTGAGTGTACATTATCATGTTGTCTTTACAGTGTCAATATATGCATTATTACTTAAACTGAAGAGTACTCTAAATAATATGTCATTGTGGAGTTCTGATTGCTTCCAATTTGATATACACTTGTTCTAATTATGTATCCAGCATCATGTAAGAAAAGTAGATGCTTTTAAAATAGATTCATTTAGCCATGAAATGCCTGTGCATGTTACATACAAGATTCCAAGGCCCAAAAATGATTACTCATTATAATTCATGTACAGAATGATAATCAACCACAATGAGGCATGCGTAGGTGCTGCTTAGATTTTGAGGCATTAGAAACTCGTAGAAGAAACTTGACCAATGGCTCATGGAATGCAACAAACTTATTGCCTAAAAGAGGAGCATTGGTAACCACAGATGATGGTTCTGAAAAGAACACTTCACCATCAATGTCACGTGAGGGAACTGCAATTTCTGATGGCAAGCAACTTGTAGTATATAAGAGAGATGCAGGTACAGATGCTGGGAGAAGTTCCCAATCTTTATCTGTTGGACAGTTTTCATTTGTAAAATAGATTATAAAAACATGAAAATATATCAGAGATGTTTGATATTGATACAAAACAACACAGATTCATTTCTTCGTACACCTGTATATCATAAAAATCCTTGCACACTTCGAAAAATTGTATTGCCTTTTACTTACTCAAAAGTAATTTACATAAAGCAGTCATTTGATTAACATGGATCCTAATATTCACAAGTACATGGTCATGTGCTCCATCATAGCATCTTATAGATTTAGATCTGTTCTCTGAAATAATTCAATGTTTTGTTTACAATCCACAAAAGAAATATTTTCCCTCGTCTACTTAATCCTAAACAAAAGGCCATATAGCAATATAGATAGAACTATATAATAGAAACCATAAACAATGGTAACCTTAGCAGCAACAAGAAATTGTTGCAAAAACTTTACCTTATCATACCCAGATTGTTGCTTTGCCTGGCGGAGGGAAATTTGATCAGTAAAATTGACACAGAGTATGATGTCTCCATTGTCATGCTGGATAACAAAACACCAACTTTAATGGGCATGTACTGTCCCTTATGTAATTGCCACTTGAATGCATTGCTATTGAACCACATTAATGCTTTTTTCCTTCAACAAATGAGGACAGTCACTGTAAAGACAACATGATAATGTACACTCACTGTAAGGATAGTCACAAATGAGGAAATCTCAGAGTGATTATCCCTTGTGTAATTGCCGCTTGAATACATTGCTATTGAACCACATTAATGCTTTTTTCCTTCAACAAATGAGGACAGTCACTGTAAAGACAACATGATAATGTACACTCACTGTAAGTATAGTCACAAATGAGGAAATCTCAGAGTGACTATCCCTTGTGTAATTGCCGCTTGAATACATTGCTAATGAACCACATTAATGCTTTTTTCCTTCAACAAATGAGGATAGTCACTATAAAGACAACATGATAATGTACACTCACTGTAAGGATAGTCACAAATGAGGACATCTCACAGTGACTGTCCCTTGTGTAATTGCCACTTGAATGTATTGCTATTCAGCCACATTAATGCTTTTCTTCTTCAACAAATGAGGATAGTCACTCTAAAGACAACATGATAATGTACATGGGCTGTAAGTGTACATTATCATGTTGTCTTTACACTGACTATCCTCCTTCAAGTGGAAATTACACAAGGGACAGTCACTGTAAAGGCAACATGATAATGTAGAGAAACGTTGTCATTTGTATTTTCAACAGTGCTGAGAGAGATTCCCTCCGCGAAATCACAGCTACAATTTTTGAGTACGTTGGGTTTATTTTTCTTTTGTCATTATTATGTAATCTGGTATTCAGCTATTATAGAGCTAAAATACCCAGAAATGAGGACATATCTGTGTTGAATTTATTGTTAGCGGCTTTGGTTATTTAGAAGTTTAATTTTATTTGTTCATCTTTCAAGCACAAACATTTTGTGGACCGTAACATCTTCATTTTTTTGGGTATGCAATGAAACAGCCCTAACTTGCAACTACCTTCATGGTACTTGTGTACATTATCATGTTGTCTTTACAGTGACTGTCCTCATTCAAGTGGCAATTACACAAGGGACAGTCACTGTGAGATGTCCTCATTTGTGACAAGGACAGTCACACATGAGGACATCTCACAGTGACTGTCCCTTGTCTAATTGCCACTTGAATGTATTGCTATTCAACCACATTTATGGGCCCGTTTGGACCACAGCACACAGTAGCATCTACAGAGAAGAATATCCCAGGTGTGACAAGTTGTAAGAATATACCAACAGTTCTAAGAAGTTCCCTAGCACATAGTAGCATCTACAAAGAAGAATATACAACATGATTGCAGCCACTGTAAAGACAACATGATAATGTACACTCATTGTATGTGTACATTATCATGTTGTCTTTACAGTGTCTGTCCTCATTCAAGTGGAAATTACATAAGGGACAGTCACTATGAGATGTCCTCATTTGTGACAAGGACAGTCACACATGAGGACATCTCACAGTGACTATCCCTTGTGTAATTTCCACTTGAATGTATTGCTATTCAACCACATTTATGGGCCCATTTGGACCGCGGCACATAGTAGCATCTACAGAGAAGAATATCCCAGGTGTAACAAGTTGTAAGAATATACCAACAGTTCTAAGAAGTTCCCTAGCACATAGTAGCATCTACAAAGAAGAATATGGGTCAACGAGGTTGACTTCAAAGCCATGCAATCTAATGGTAATAGTAATATCATAATTTGACATACTATCAGAAATACTTCCTAAATAGACTATTCAATCTTATAAGAGATGGATTCATGAGAACTATTATTTATGAAATATGAGTCAATGACTTTAATTAAAAAAATTACACAATCTAATTCTTGTAAAAATATCAAAATTTGACACATTGAAAATACCTTCCAAAAGTATCGTTAATTGATTAATATGAATCACTACTCATGAAATATAATTTTATAAACCTAATCTAAAAACTACACAATAAAAATCTTAATAGCAATATTGTAAGAAACTATTCCCAAAAGCAAGCCTAACAAAATTTGATGAAAATAATTTTTGTTTCACTCAACTTTGACATTCACTTCCTCTTTTATTATAATAAGAAAAAAAATGTCTTTTTAGATATACCTCATGAACCATACTCGAATAATCTATCATTTTTCTTCTCAAAAACATATTTGCAGAGCCTGCTTCTTTTACTTGTTTGTACTTTTATCTCTCTGATGGAAAGGGTTCCTTCAGGACACATTTTTCCAAGTTCACTGCTTGAGATATTTGAGGAGGGTTCCCCTGCTTGAGTATCCATCCAACCCATATTCGAGTAGTTCTACAATTGCACAGTCTAAATTAATAATACTGACAATTGAATGACGAATGATGATACATAGAATTGATATAAACTAATCCTAAAAACACTAAAACATTATTAATATATTTATATTTCATAAATAAAATTGATATAAAAGATCTAGAAAGATACATTAAAAAATAGAAAAATAGTAATTTATAATAGAAGGCAACTTAAATTGCTATTTAAAAAAAAAACAAGAGTCTTAAATCTTATCATTTTGTTTCATTATCATCCATAAGTACACACCTCTAGCATAATAATTATATTTTACCACCCATAAAATGAAAAAAAGATTTTCACAAGAGAAATTGAAGCTAGATTATAAAAATGAACCATCTTATTGGAAACTGGAACTATTATCATACCCAAAAGGACTACAAAATTTCACCTTATCATACCCAGATTGTTGCTTTCCCTGGCGGAGGGAAATCTGATCAGTAAAATTGACACAGAGTATGTTGTCTCCATTGTCATGCTGGATAACAAAACACCAACTTTAATGGGCATGTACTGTCCCTTGTGTAATTGCCACTTGAATGCATTGCTATTTGATGCAGGGGCATCCCTAATGCAAGCCAAAGACACCATGATTGAAGGAAGTTTCCATGAAGCCAAGGAGTCAAATCCTATCAATTGGAACATAAGATTTTCACCTTGGAGCTTTGAAGGATTGACTGGTGAAAGGTCCTTTTGATTGACAAATCAGAGTCTTTTTGAATGACAAATCAGAGTCTTTTTGAATGAGAATAAATTAGAATAGGAGTTTTAGATGTTTTCTTGGTTTGTAATAAATATTAAGGATTGATTTTATCTCCTTATAAACATCCACTTGTTGGACACAAGACCCCTTGGTGACTTATAAACCTTGGGCATCTTTTGATTCCTTGGATGAAATGAGCATAGTAAGTGTTTATTAGGTGTCTTTTAGATGTTGTTAAGAAGTTTGAAGGTCCAAAATAACTTTAATAAGGTTCCTAAAGTTTCACAACACATTTTTAACCTTCTCGGAAAAGTTGTTTGCAAAGTTGTAATGCAACTTTAAAAGTTGCTTAGCAAAGTTGACATTTGTTGGATCAACTATTCTAACCACCTAGATGGTTGAACCAACATTTGGAGAGCCTATTTTAGGCTTCAAATGATCGAAGACAGATAGAGAACCAGTATTGTAATCATTTTGCTTTCATAAAAAATAAAAATAACCCTGTTTTAGTGCATTTCTGGTGAAAAATGAACTCTGTACGGCTGTACGGATGGTGGTTGGATGATAAAATTTTCCTGGAAGTTGTAATAGTGACATTTGATGCTTTGGAAGTTGGTTTGATTGATTCTCTTTGTTTTATATCTAAGTTATTTCAAATTTTCTGTGCATTGTTTACAAACCCTCATTTTCAGGGTTTGACTGATGTAAAGACCTTAACTCACGTTTCAACCATTGGAATTCCTTCTTCCTTGGTGGAATGAGAGTTAAGGATGTATATTTTTATATTCTAAAAGCCCTGAGGCAGGGGGTTGCATCTGCATTTGTTGAGAGCGAGCCCTAGATCAAAAACTACCATGTTTTTGGCTGGGAAGATGGTAATCAGAATAAAATCAGAAGCTTGCATCGTATTGAGGACTTGAAAACTTGTGCATTCTTGTTTATCTGGATCAGGAGAAAACTCCAAAACTCTGATCTTGGTTTCATACACCCATTTTCAATGCTTTGTTTTGGAACCCACACCTAAAAGCATGCATTAGGTCTGCGGACTCAATGAAGACATTGATATGCTGGAGTGGAGTCAGGGTCTGGGATGAGTTGGTGGTCTATTAGAAATCCAAAAAGGGTACTTAGAAAACATATAACTTCTTAGAGTCCTTTGGCAAGTTGCAGAGTTATGGCTGCAGAGCAGGTTTGGGAGACCTACTAGGGTCACTAGGTCAGTTTGTTATTTTGATGTCTTGGGTTGTTTAGATCACAACCAATGCATGATTCTTGTTATTTAGATGATATCTAAGGGGTTTCTAAGTTTTTCTACAGGAAGTAAGATCTAGAACCTTAAAAGTCTCTTTTGATAGAAAATCAGGGAACTTGTCCCTAAAAGGAAATTTGTTATTGAATGGGATTGAGTCCATAAGTTGTTGTGTGATCCTTGAAACCTTCAAATTCATTACTTTGCAAAGTTTAAACATTAACCTATAGAAATCAGAGCCTAATTGATTGGTTGAGTCATTTTGGTGTCTTGAAGTGGGTTGGGACATAGATCCAAGTTTCTTGCTGACTACTCTGCATCACTATTGAACCACATTAATGCTTTTTTCCTTCAAAAAATGAGGACAGTCACTGTAAAGACAACATGATAATGTACACTCACTATAAGGATAGTCACAAATGAGGAAATCTCAGAGTGATTATCCCTTGTGTAATTGCCGCTTGAATACATTGCTATTGAACCACATTAATGCTTTTTTCCTTCAAGTGGCAATTACACAAGGGACAGTCACTGTGAGATGTCCTCATTTGTGACAAGGACAGTCACACATGAGGACATCTCACAGTGACTGTCCCTTGTGTAATTGCCACTTGAATGTATTGCTATTCAACCACATTTATGGGCCTGTTTGGACCATGGCGCACAATAGAATCTACAGAGAAGAATATCCCAGGTGTAACAAGTTGTAAGAATATACCAACAGTTCTAAGAAGTTCCCTAGCACATAGTAGCATCTACAGAGAAGAATATACAACATGAGGGCAGCCACTGTAAAGACAACATGATAATGTACACTCATTGTATGTTTACATTATCATGTTGTCTTTACAGTGACTGTCCTCATTCAAGTGGCAATTACAGAAGGGACAGTCATTGTGAGATGTCCTCATTTGTGACAAGGATAGTCACACATGAGGACATCTCATAGTGATCGATTTTCCCTTGTGTAATTGCCACTTGAATGTATTGCTATTGAACCACATTAATGCTTTTCTTCTTCAACAAATGAGGACAGTCACTCTAAAGACAACATGATAATGTACACTCACTGTAAGGACAGTCACAAATGAGGACATCTCATAGTGACTGTCCCTTGTGTGATTTCCACTTGAATGTATTGCTATTCAGCCACATTAATGCTTTTCTTCTTCAACAAATGAGGATAGTCACTCTAAAGACAACATGATAATGTACACTCACTGTAAGTGTACATTATCATGTTGTCTTTACAGTGACTGTCCTCCTTCAAGTGGCAATTACACAAGGGATTTGTGTTTTCATTTGTGTTTTCAACAGCGTCGTAACCCTCCGCGAAATCACATCGGGATATAAGGGCAAAACAAACAAGAACATTGTCATTTGTATTTTCAACAGTGCTGAGAGAGATAAACAAACTTAAAACTTAGACTTAAGAAAGATGAAGGCAATGCTTCAAAAGGTCGATGCCCTAAACATGGGAAAACACAATACCACCATTAAATGATGCCCTAGTCACCGTATCAATGCTGCTAGCTGCGTACCAGTATGCTGACTGCTCACTTTCATCCTGTGATAAAGGTAACTTCATTAATCATACTTGAAATGGTAGCATACGAACTAAAGCTAATGAACATTTATAAACTAAAAGTTTAAAACTACAGATTACAAATGTAGTAGTTTCATACGAAAAGAACTTGATGTCTGAAATTTACCATTAGAAGTATCCAAAGGAATACCACAGTACTGTTGAACTTGGAGAATCGGAGATGATCTACACAGCAAAGTTCAACAGCTATAAGGACTGTTACACCATCTTTAGCATTTGAATACATTTTCTCCTTGGCTTCTGGTGGATCCTCAAAGACCCCCAATGACATTTTCCCTACAATTATCAATTGTTTGTCAGTATGAGATATTAATAAATAAACATTAATCACAATATTAGGCAAACAATGTTCTTGATGTCTGAATCTAAATCACAGAAAGCTCTAATAAAGCAGTTCGCAGTTTCACATTAAACTAAGTTTCAATTTCAAATGGTTATAATAATTTTTGCAAGTTATAAGTAGCTGGTTACAGTATATGACATAAAAAGAAAAAAAATCATTTCTATTCTTTTCTTCTTTTTCTCTTTCAACGAAGCTTTTGCACCACACAAATGCATACCAAGAATTTCTCAGGAGGTTTCAAGACCATTGCATACCAAACTTCTTCTCTGTAGATGCTACTATGTGTTGTGGTCCAAATGGGCCCATAAATGTGGTTGAATAACAATACATTCAAGTGGAAATTACACAAGGGACAGTGACTGTGAGATGTCCTCATGTGTGACTGTCCTTGTCACAAATGAGGACATCTCACAGTGACTGTCCCTTGTGTAATTGCCACTTGAATGAGGACAGTCACTGTAAAGACAACATGATAATGTACACATACAATGAGTGTACATTATCATGTTGTCTTTACAGTGACTGCCCTCATGTTGTATATTCTTCTCTGTAGATGCTACTGTGTGCTAGGGAACTTCTTAGAACTATTGGTATATTCTTAGAGCTTGTTACACCTAGGATATTCTTCTCTGTAGATGCTACTGTGTGCCATGGTCCAAACGGGCCCATAAATGTGGTTGAATAGAAATACATTCAAGTGGAAATTACATATATTATAATGTATCTGTCTAGTCCTCATGACTGCTCATAACAGTACAAGTGATATTTTTTTGGGAGTGGGGAAAGGTTTGAGACTTTCACCTGTATGAAGAATCCTTTCTACCTAACAAAAAAATGCACCCCATAAAACATCTGATTGGTTTGAGTATCTTTGAACTATTTGGGTCTATTGACAACACTAGACTAGTGTATACAGAATGACTAATTTCATGCAAGACAATGTGATGCAGAGTGGTCAGCAAGAAACTTGGTCTTAAGCCCCAACCCACTTCAAGACACCAAAATGTTACACCTAAGCAATTTAGCCTCTGATTCTATCAGACTAGTTTAAAATCTCTGTACTAGAGGGACTTCAAAGGTTTCAAGATACTTCTAACACCTTATTGACTCAATCCCAACCAAGACCAAATTTCCTTTTAGGGACAAGTTCCCTGACTTTCTACCAAAAGAGACTTTATTGATCCTAGGCTTTGCCAACCCAATCAAACATTTGAAAACTCTTAAGATTCCCTAAAGCATGCAGAATCATGCATTGGTTGTGTTCCAAACAACCCAAGACATCAAAATCACAAATAGACCTAGTGACTCTAGTAGGTCTCCAAAACCTGTTCTGCAGCAATAACTCTTCAATTTGACAAAGGACCTTATGAACTTATATGTTTTTTGAGTACCCTTTTTGATGTTCTAACAATCCTCCAACTCCCAGACCCTGACTCCACTCCAGCATATCAATGTCCTTATTGAGTCCGCAGACCTAATGCATGCCTTTGGGTGTGGGTTCCAAAACAAGGCATTGAAAATGGGTGCATGAAACCAAGATCAGAGTTTGAAGATGTCCACCATGCTCTAAAGATCTAGATTCAACAAGTTTTGAGGTCCTTTACTTGCCGCTACCCTCTGATCTTGCATAATCCATCAACTCCTAGTCAAGAACATTGAGATTCTTGACCTAGGGCTTGCTCTCGAAATTCTCTGGCTTAGTATCCTATTCCAAAGCTTTTAAAATATGAAAATAAACCCCCTTAACTTGCATTTTACAAAGAATAGAAGATATCCTATGGTTTATTTGCAAGTTAAGGCCATTTGAATGCAATAACCCAAAAAATGAGGGTTTGACAGAACAACAGATAAGAAAAAGGAATAACTTTGATATAAGGTGTCTTGAATCTACCAAATAAACTCTCAAAGCATAAGATATAAATACTCTAACTTCCACACTGGTCTTCCCTCCCTTTCACATCCGTACACTGTACAGTGCTTGAAGGAAATGCACAGAAAAAGCTCTGAAATAGTGGCTCTATCTGACAGAGAGTCCATGCTAGGCTTCATGACTAACCTAGAGCACATTCCTTGTTATGGAGGAAGTTTGAATGGTGAAGAACTTATGGAATGGATAGAGGACCTAGATAACCATTTTGACTACAAGTATCTTATTAATAACCATTTTGACTACAAGTATCTTATGGATAGAGGACCTTGATAACCATTTTGACTCATTTAGTATCTTATTGAGCTTCACTTTGTTTCAAGAATATAGTTTAATATTCTCTACTAAACAGGGCCAACCACGTGAAGGTGGAAGCTCATTTGGCCCCACCCCCCTCCCCCTAACATCACTCTACATTCCCCATTAACATCTAACATTCATTCATTCTTTCAATTATTAATAAAATGTAACATTCAATCAATATCACATGATAACATTCATTAACACATTAGATTCGTTAACACGCAACATTCATCAATATGAAAATAAACACATAATTCATGAACATTCATTAGCACATAATTAAATTCATTGAGACATAAAATTCAGTCATTATCAATTAAGGTATTTAGATGACAATCATTTCTTTTTTCTCTTTCTAATTTTTTTTTCTATGTAAGCTCTAAGAGGAGCATCAGTGTTATCATCAATACCCCCCTCATCAGTTGTTTTATTCTCTGTTCTTGATGATCTCAAATTCCTATGCTGCTGCAAAGGGGGGTCCTCTACAATAACAAATAAAAGAGTTAAATTTAAAATATTTAATTATAATTTTTACAAGTATTTAATTATTTTAAAGAACATAACTGTGGCGCTCTTTAATTACCTGATCTGGCCACATCATTTTGTCTAGACTCAACCTCAACATGCTCATGAGCACCGACCCCTCGATCCTCTATAGTTGCTATACAAAATGTTACATTAATCCAAACACCAATTGTAATTACATATAAAAATTTTAATAGCAAATGTATACCTCCACCACTAGGATGCACATCATGCGAACCTTCATTATGCATAGATTGTGTAGAAGGATTGTCAGGCTGCATTCCAATATCCTACACATTGTTATCATTGCTTTCTTAAAATAGATATACTCACTTTATATTAGAACTTAACATCAAATAGACTAATTGGTAAAGTATTCAATTTGAAATAAATTTCATTTAGCTTATTTACCTGTGGCTCAGATGCATCATTATTTGAACCTTGCACACTGATTTCAGCTCGTAGCCATTCAGCCACAGCTCTATAGCCTTGTTGGAAGCCAATTCTCTTGTCCTCTTTTGTGAGGCATCTATTGAACTCTGAACCCTACATTTTTGCTTGGTATGGTGAATTTTACTTGCATTGTTTGATCAAAAAAATTTTCCTTGCAATATATAAAAAAATTGATACAAGTTTTCATTTACTAATACTTACAACTCATGCTTGAAGTTTGGAAAAACCACTAGAGCTGAGCTTGTGTGTCCCATGCTTTTCTAATCTTGCCTTTGTTGCCTTTGATGTGTCAGGCAATCTATGAAAAGTTTGAAATATGTTAGAGACCAGTACAGGAAAATTTTAGAGGTTAATTAGTACATAATTACAGGAAAAATTTAGAGGTTAATTAGTACATAATTACATTCTCAAAAGTATCACATACCTTGCTCTACTCTCTATTGGCGTAATTCCTTTTTTCATGTCGGCTTTATACTTTCCATCCAAAATCAAAGCCTGCCACTCAGCCTCAAGAACACAGGGTGGACGCTCGTGCCTTGGGTTAACCTCTAAATATTTCCTGTACTGGTCCCTAATATACTTCAAACATAAACTAGCTCTTTCAAGGAGCTTGTTTCTCTCGAATGCACGAGGTCCAAAAAGCTGGGTCATACTATGTACAAGATCATCCTTCAACTTTTTATCTTGGTTATTCCACCTTTTAAGTAAAAAAAAACATGTTAGACTCATAAATGAAGAGAAGCTACCTTTAATATAGTTCAAGAAATTGATGAAAAGGAAAACTATTCTAGCAATGATATGAAATCAAAATAGTGGTTTGGGGTTTTAGTTAGGATATGATGTTCCACCATGTACGTAGGGTGGGCTCGAATATCCGCAAACACTCGTCACCAAGTTTTCACCAAAAAATATCATTCCCTACAAAATAATCATGGGATCATTAGTCGATGAAGAGTGATCAAAAACTAAATTACTATTATATCACTATAGAATAATAATAACTTTAAAGTACCTAGAACTTTGGCTACTTTTAAGGGAATGCCTTCATCATCGCTGATGATCAATACGTAATCCTTCACCATTCCCGTACTAGGAACATGGGAACATCTAGGAAATGATGTTGCATCGGGACTTGTTGCATCTCCTATTGCAAAAAATGAAAACCATTATCAAATACCTCCAAGAAATAATACTTCAAGAGAAATAAATTGGTGCAGAGCACCCATGGCACAAACACAATCAAGGGATCTACATCGTAAACACATAACACTTAAACACATAACAAAAGAGAGAAAAAGAGGGATTTGTGTACCAGTAGATGGTGCAATAGTTGGTGCATTTAGGCTATGTGTTGTTGACATGGCAGTCGGCAAGACATTTGTGGCTATCCTGGATGGAGGCGGCATTGTCATATCATCATGGAAAGGAGCTGAAGAATAAAATTGTTAGAGCATGCATAAATATAGAACGCATGGACTAGCATGGACAAGATTGTTAGAGCATTAAAAAAAAAGATTTTTCGAGCATGTATTGTCAATGATTATGATCATTCCTATATATATTCAGTGGAAAAAACAAGTGGGGAATGGAACATGTGATCTGCCTGAACCACTTGCAGTACCGGCCTCATCATGGGAATGGGGTTCAAAATTACGCAAATAACTCTATAAAGACAATGCATCCATATTTTAATTAATGTCATAAAAGAGCATAACATAAAAACCATTATTGAACTCTTGTAATAATTAAAAATTTCATTAATACTTACTTTAAAGTTTTCAGAAGTGTGCAACAACTCAGCTGCCCTATCTTTTATTTCCTGAGTCTGAGGATGTATGGATACCAAACGTAGAAGTTCTTTCCCAATTTTCTTTAGCAGCTTTTTAATGGAACCGATCGGGTCATCGGTCTCTGCTAAATCAATAAAAAAAGGGTCCACAAGGGGGGACTCCTGAGGGACTGCAGGTTGCTTTCCCTCTCTCCAACCACCGGCCCTCTGTGACAACAATAGTATTAGTATTATCAAAATTACTCCAAAACAATGAAGAAAATAACATTAAAAAAAATAACATTTTGCTTCTATCTAGTTTGCACAATTACAATGACTTTTACCTGCTCATGTGTAGATGAGCTAGGAATATCATCACCATCACCTTCGGGCGGTTGCTCCATATTGTGCCCCTATGTCAAAGATCAAGTATAAAAATGTTAGCCAAAAATTTAATAACTAAATGGTATGTTGGAGTCATTGATTAGAAGTTGGTTTAATAGTATGTACCACCCCCATGATAGTAGCCTCATTTGTATCTATGTGGTTCAAATTGTAATCAATAAGCAGCTCTTCCCCTACACGTATTGATTTTATCACACAGATGAATACACGATTTCCCTCGCGCGCCTCAAATATGCAATTGGGTTGCTTTATAGTTGACCCAGGTCATGTACTATTTATAAAACCCACAATATTCCCTTTTGCTTTTGGCCTTCCATCAATGTATATAGCCACACTTTTACTTTGATTATTGTCTTGCTGTTGTATATAATTTGCCGAGAGTGCATACCTACGCATACTTTTTTTATATTGAACAATATGCATCCAACTTTTGTAATCGTAACATGGTCCAACATACTCCATCAATTTAGAAACTTTGTTGTAAGACACCTTTATGCCATCCATAGAAAATAGGCCCAAACCATGTAATGATGATGGTGCTATGTGATATATCCTCTCATTAACACAAAAATCAGTGTTTATTGGAGGAAGTTCCTTGGGTACCCAATGTTTCTGTAGATGTTGGTACCTCAAGGGCACCTCGATGTCTCCTTTCATCTCATCATCATAAGAACATGACCCCCCTTGAGAAAGGAAAAATTTCATGTGTTTATTGAATTTCCTTCTAGTCCTTTGACCTCTAGTTAATCTCCCTATTCTAGATAAACTGCATGTCTCACTTTCCTCTTCTATTCCTATATTTCCCTCACTCGAGGAAGACACTTCTGAAAAATACCTATTTGCTGGTACCTGCAAATGGGAGAGATCTTAGAAGACATCAATCTTACTATTGATAAGTGTATTAAATAGACTTTCTATAAGGTGTATTGACTTATACCTGTCGATCCATGAGACTATGCGGGATGCTCTTGAAAGGGGTTCAATTTCCTGCAAATGTAATTCAATTATCGTGAGCATAATCACATCATAATCATAATCACATCCATCATAAGCATCACATAAAAATTAAAAACATTAAAACGTACACATTATAACACTTAAATCAGGCTCACATTATAAGCCTGCTAGGGAAGTAGGCCTACTGAAGGGCTAAAACTGGGTTTTTGTATCAGCTGATGAGTTGAGGGCTTAGTAACCTTGGGGACATGCTATTTGAAGTTGTTTGATGTGTGTGGTGGAGGTGGAGGAAAAACCTAGTTAAGGTGAAGTCAAGTTTGGAGCCTATTGAGGCATTGTGAGCATTTGATAGTTTGTTGATTAGATTGCTTGGATGAATCCATTGGATGGATTGAGGGACATTGGGATTATTCCAAAGATGTAGAATGCTAAGGTGGCATAAGGATTTGGTGTGCACTCTGATAGGTTATGGAGTTGGCTTGGATCAAGGAGAGTGATCTTATGAAGATGCTTGGTTGGTGTTGTGAGAACACTTACAAATGCTTTTGACCTGAAAGAAAATAAGGCTCAATAAATTCATGCATCGATACGTGTTTTAAATAGTTTTATTTAATTAATTTAGATTAATAGTTAATTTAGATTAGCAGTATTCTATTTGTAGTTGAAACTTGTAGCTTTTAAATAGATAATGAATAAACTATGTAACCATTTAAGACAAATATATTTCTATCAAGAAATGAATATTAAATACATTAAGGATTGATGGCATACCTTTAAATTTCATCATCATCATCCTCATCATCATCATCATCATCATCATCATCATCCTCATCATCGTCATCATCATCATCATTGTCATCGTCATCGTCGTCGTTGTCATCGTTGTCATCATCATCAACATCATCATCATCAACATCAACATCATCTTCATCATCATCATCAGTAGCAGCATCATCTTCATCATCTTCTTCTTCTTCTTCATGAAAATTTGTCTCAGGAACATCATCGAATAATTGTCGATCGTGATCATCATCTACATCATCTTCTACTTCTTTAGTATCTTCTTCTTCCATCGCATTATACTTTATCGGCCTTCCTCTCGGTTCATGTCTAACAACAAATGACCAACCCGGTTTATGTGAAACCTCTGAGTAAAATACCTGCTCACATTGGCTTGGAAGAACATAGGGCTCATCCCCAACTGGCTCAAACGACCTTGTATTAACCATTGTAAATCTATTATCATGTTCAATAACAGTTCTATTAGGATCATTTGGATTAAGTCGTAGCCTGTACCATTTGACAATGAAGAGTACTAATTTGAAGGAACTAAAGTCGCACTCAAGTATATCATCCAAAATGCCATAGTATTGATTTTTAGACTCTTGAGGATCTAAGTCATTTCTAGATGAAATATTAGTCACTTGAAAGACTGCAGTTATTCCAGAATCACAAGTTTTCTTCGTGTCATCCAACACTTTGATGCAAAATTTTTAACCATTACAAAACATACCCTTGTGGTGTTTAACCTGCAATAATATGTGAAACATGTCAAAATTATTATATCGTGAGTTGATAAACATACGGGTGATTAATAATTTTGTACGTACCTGGAAATCTCTTAAACCATATGCTAAATCTATTTCCCTTTGCGTAACATTAGAATCTCCATTACGATGAGCTTCTTTAACCAATGAAGATACACCTTCCCATGTTAATGTGTGACCAGAATGTTGACATCGTTCAATCCATACCATCATCCAATCAAGATTGTTTGCAATATACAAATGTAGTGCATCCCACTCTCGAGCAACTGTACAAAAAAAAAATAGATGACTTACAACTGATTTATTTTGAAGATTAAGAAATAATTTATTACAGTAACATCTTATAATTTATTACCTGTCACTTTCTTCAATCTACCTTTCCCCATCAAGTACTCCCCTTTGAATTTTTTAAAAGGGTCGAGATCCCAAATGCGATCTACATGGATATTTGAAGTAAACTTAGGAAGATATTCAGTAATGTACACCATAGTGTGGTATACCATGTATCCCTCTACCATAGAACCCTCAGGATGTGCTCTTTGTCGAGCCAAAGCCTTCAAAGATTTCAAGTGCCTCTCAACCATCCACATTGACCTAGTGTGTGCAGGTCCACACAATTCAATCTCCTCAACTTGGTGTATGAGGTAGTGTTCTTGTGCATTGAAAAAAGTTGGAGGTAGACACTTTTGCATTTCACACAGTAAATGAGGAATTCTTCTCTTCCAATAGTTTATATCTTCTTTATGGATTTCTTTAGATGACAACCACCTACATTAAGAGATTTAAGTCACAAAAAATATATAAATACGAGACTTTACAAAATAATATACAATAGATTACATAGCAAGAAAAACAAATCGCGAATATAATAAATATATACAACAAATTGAATAGATATTACTGCTTACCTCATGTATTTTCCAAGATCATATATCACTTGTTTGATGTTATTGTTGAAGTGCTCTGGGAGAGATAGAGGTAGCACGTACTGCAGTAATTATAAACCAATCATTTCATTATTTTCTAACATAACATAATGAATAGTACACGTAGTTTATGAATATATTGTAAATACAGAAGAACATAACTTACCTTGATGAAAGTATGCCAATCATGCATTTTGAGCCCTGGCCCAAATTCACTTTTCTTTGATATGAGATTGCTTATGTTCCTAGCAAATCCTGTGGGAAATCGAATTTTTCGTATGACTTCTTTTATGGCATCACTTTGCTGCTCCGTTAATAACCAAGGAAGGGAACTTATATTAATCTAATCTCTATTGCTATTTGAGTGAATGAAATTCTTTAGTGCATGATTGGATTCATGAATGTCATTACAAATTTTGACAATTTTTTCTTTGTCATGCCTTCCATCCAGTATTTTCCACAATGTCTCTGTTATATTCTTTCCAACATGCATAAGATCAAACAAATGCACAATTTGTAGGTCCTCATAGTAGGGCAACCTACTAAATTTTTTGGGATAGCTTTTTACTCCCTTTGGAAGGTTGTCAGTAGTGCCTTGACGACCTTCACGATCATCAATTACATAATTAGTAAACAAAAATCACAATAGAAATATATAAATTACAAACATAAACCATTAAGTGGAACGACATTACCTCGACGATTAATTCTATTATATTCCAAATTCCATAGGCGAGGTGTCATTCTTCGTGGCTTTGATGTAGTCTCTTCTTTCCCATTGAAAAGATGTTTTTCCATACTTCGATACTTATGATTCCTGTGGAGGAAGTGTCTGTACTCATCAAACACATGCTTTCCTAAACTTTTTGAATGACGAGATTTCATCTTTGGACCACAAACTGGACATGCAAATTTTCCCTTTGTTTGAAGACCTACAAGATAATGATATAATTGGATTATTAAATATGTTGATCTTTATAATTAGAATTATCATGCGCAACTTGAATTCACTATAACATACCACAAAAATGTGTTAGCCCTGGGGCATCATGTATTGTCCATACAAGTATTGCATGGAATTGAAATTGTCTTTGTCCTATTGGTCTAGACACATCATACATAGTGACACTGTTCCATAACTCCACCAACTCGTCAATAAGAGGCTCAATATATACATTCATATCTTTAACTTGATATTTACCTACTTGAATGAACAGTAACATTACATAATTATTGTGACCATTTTACTGTAAGATTTGTAAGTACATGTAAATTAATAACTATCAAATGATAAAATACCTGGAACAATCATTGCCAACATAATGTGCTCCCTCTTTATTGACATCCACAGAGGAATGTTATTGTTGATAACAAAAATAGGCCACACCGAGCAAACAGATCTCATCTCTCCAAATGGATTGACACCATCCGCTGCCAATGAAAGCCTGAGATTACGAGGTTCTTCTTTGAAGTGTTGCCACTTTTCCTCTATGTGCATAAATGCTGAACCATCCGCAGGGATTCGAATAATGTCATCTCGACTTCTATTGCGTGCATGGTAATCCATAAATTGTGCCAAGCTAGTACACCTGAATAATTGTCGCATCCGTGGAATAATGGGGACGTAACGAAGAACCTTGTGAGGCACCTTTTTTGTTATTTGATCTGTTCGATATCTACTCGTATGACATACAGGGCATTGTGTTGCAAATTCATGTTCTTTATAATATATAATATGATCATTGGGACAAGCATGTATTGCTTGATACTCCATTCCAATATCTTTCATAATAGCAGATAATTCTCGGTATGAGCGAGGTAGAATATTTGATGGTGGTAACAAAAACTCGCCTATCAATCTACAGCAAAAAATATAAGTTGTTAATATAAACAATATTAGTGGTACATTATTCACCCTTTGTTAACTATAAAGACATATATGACATACCTTAACATACGTGACATTGTTATGTTGGATAAACCATTCATAACCTTGAAGTTCAACAACAACAATACAGTAGAGAGAAGAGTTGTTTGGGAGTCTTTGTATAGGGGCTCGTATGCCTTCTCAAGTAGAGGTACATCGAGGCTATCATCATCATCATGATCAGATCCGCTTGGACTAAATGTGTCATGGATCAATGTATTTATACCATCATCTTCAATTGTGTTTTCTGGCACATGATCGTCATCTTCCATGGGATCATTATCTTCACCTTGGATATTCGCACCCCCATGTTCCTCCATATCATGTACTTCCCTGGGGAGATCAACCTATATAAAATTAATTAACATAAATAAACCATGATCTTCAACTCATCATCAAGTGATTTCATATGTATATAAATTGTTAAAATGATATAATGAACAACTTACTAGTGGATGATAGTCATGCCCCCCTTCAATGTGACCATTCTCCCTACAATGTCTCTTAACTATTTTGATTAGCAGTCTTCTACGGTTTAAGCCCTTACAAATTTTGCAGGGACAATAACATTTTCCATCACCTTTTCTTTTCAAGTTAGACCACAATCTAGCGATTATCTCCCTATTTTGTTCTTCACTTATATTATCTGACATGATCATTCTTCGTAGGAAGCAAAAATTGGGCTATGAAAACTTCGGTCTACAACTTTCAGTGACTAAGCAAAATTGTCAAAAGTACACAAATCTTCTTAGACCTAGTTAAATCCTTTAATATTTTAAAAGTCTAGTTAAAATATACATTAGATTAAAAAATATACAATTTTCATGCCTGAGCGCGTGGCTACGACTAGTGCAATGGTCTTCTTGCTTAGCTCTAGAAGCTCTCTAGCAATCAAAACATATAAGCTACAAGGCCTAACAGTAATTTCAAAACATATAAGCTACAAGGCAAGACATATTACATGACATGGCAAAAGGATTAAAATATACATTAGATTAAAATATATACAATTTTCAAACCTGAGCATGCGGCTATAACTCGTGCAATGGTCTTCTTGCTTAGCTCTAGAAGATCTCCAGCAATCAAAACATATAAGCTATTAGAATTCATTAACTTTCTATAATTGGAAAACTCTATTTGATATTAGACCGTAAACTACTACTATTCTCTCCATAAGAACTAAGTACAAAATTCTTTCAAGTTCACATCCATGATTCCCTTTAGATTAAAATATACAGCAAAAATAAGCTAAAAGTCTAGTTAAAATATACATTAGATTAAAAAATATACAATTTTCAAACCTGAGCGCGCGGCTATAACTCGTGCAATGGTCTTCTTGCTTAGCTTTAGAAGCTCTCCAGCAATCAAAACATATAAGCTACAAGGCCTAATAGCAATTTCAAAACAAGGGTCATCAAAAGAACCAAAAACAATGTGTGCAAACAATACCTTGTGAAGTGGTATAGACAATTAGAAGATGCTACTATGTGCTAGGGAACTTCTTAGAACTGTTGGTATATTCTTACAACTTGTTACACCTGGGATATTCTTCTCTGTAGATGCTACTGTGTGCCGTGGTCCAAACGGGCCCATAAATGTGGTTGAATAGCAATACATTCAAGTGGAAATTACACAAGGGACAGTCACTATGAGATATCCTCATGTGTGACTGTCCTTGTCACAAATGAGGACATCTCACAGTGACTGTCCCTTATGTAATTGCCACTTGAATGAGGCCAGTCACTGTAAAGACAACATGATAATGTACACATACAATGAGTGTACATTATCATGTTGTCTTTACAGTGGCTACCCTCATGTTGTATATTCTTCTCTGTAGATGCTACTACGTGCTAGGGAACTTCTTAGAACTGTTGGTATATTCTTACAACTTGTTACACCTGGAATATTCTTCTCTGTAGATGCTACTATGTGTCATGGTCCAAATGGGCCCATAAATGTGGTTGAATATCAATACATTCAAGTGGCAATTACACAAGGGACAGTCACTGTGAGATGTCCTCATGTGTGACTGTCCTTGTCACAAATGAGGACATCTCACAGTGACTGTCCCTTGTGTAATTTCCACTTGAATGAGGAACAAGGAGGAAGTGATACAATAATAGGGGGGTGATCATTTTAAAATGTGTTGGACAACAAAAAATGCTATGCACGGGGTAAAACATGGGCTCAAACCTTAAGAAAACTAGAGACTAACAACAAAGAAAATGTACCTCATGATACTTATTGAGCTTAAAGCATAAATAACCTACTATGTACAAGAAGGAAGGATAAACTATTAATAGAAATGTTTAAGATGGATCCTATTTATCAATATCTCAAAAGGATTACCTTCCATGTTTTCCAACTCAAAAACATAATTTTCTTTGTAGCGAGAAATATAAAAAGGACCCTCCCATAAGGCATCAAACTTTGTATGTTGACTTGGATTGGCTGCTCTTTCATTGTACTTCAAAATCATATCATTTTTCTTAAGAGGGGGATTGCATACCTCTTGTCAAACCCACATTATACTATTCTTTGGTGATGTGTCAAGGCATTATAAGCATTCTCATAAGCTTCTTGTAGATTCAACAATTTTACTAATATGACATTCATCGCACCATCTTCCTCTACTTCAATTAATGTTAGAAGTTGTAGAGCTAGGATTTCCATTGATATAGGAAGAACAACTTCTATTCCATTGGTGAACTGGTGCCGGAGCACCTCACACAACCAATTTGGAGATGGAGATTATACAGACTTTCAGGACAAATCAGAGGGATGGAATACATAAACAGGGTCAACAGGTCAATTGGAGGATCTTAGCACCTTTAATGTTATTAAAATAATGCAATACTTAAATGAGTTTGTAATGATGTCCTTATTAGGACTAAAAGCTTGTTTACAATGGACTGAGATTGTCCAAAGTTCAATAATGTTCTAAGAATCTAGAATAGGCTAGTGCAGAAGTTTAAGTCTTTTGGAAAGTTTAATAATCATAAGAGATCAAAGTTAGTGAGTTTAGTGGTCTTTGGATTAAAATAATTCAATTAATTATAAGTTAGAATTTTTGAATTTTCAAAATCTAACGGTTAGCTAACAATGGAGGGAGTTAGTATTTAGGATTTAGTTAGGCTCAAACTAAGGTCCAACCGATGAAAATTGGTTGGATTAGTTTTTGAGAAGTTATAAAGAATCTTATATATATCTCTGTTATGACAAAGAAGGGAGATATATACGGACTGCAACAGTAAGAAATATAAAACTCTTAGTTTTTGCAACTCCATTTATCTTGGAAGTCTTAGTTTGTTTGAACTAACACATACATGAGTTAGAAGGATTTCTTTCATCCATTCTAAACCGTTTTGAATGAGTTTACTTTGAATTTGCTATTGCGCGAGTGTATGGACTGGTGAAGGAAACAACGAGCAATAAACTTTAATTTCTGCAAGTTCCTTGATCTTTTAAGTCTCAAATCATTTGGTTTGATTATTCAATTATTCTTGTTATTGAATGAGTTTACTATTATATTGAGACTGCTGTCGCACCAGTCACTGCTGAAATAGTCATTCTTTTGTCTAGACTTGTCATTGCAGTAGAGTTTTAGAGATAATGAAGATCATCCCATGAACATAGAAGGCCTAATATTCATGGGATGACAATAACTAACTTGTATTATGAAGTACTGACATTGTATATGCAAACTTTTGTGGAAAATAGTGTGATCACAGGATAAACTGTGGGAAATTACCGTGAGTTGAATGCTAATGTATAGCAGTGAGTGATCTATCCAAGCAAGGGTGGATTGTTATAGTTTGGTTTTATACCTCCCAATTGCATTTGTTTAAAAATCATTGGAGGTTTTTAAACAAATGCAATTGGGAGGTATAAAACCAAACTCAACCACTTTTGCCAGCATTCTTCAAGCATATGCCAAAATGGGATCTTTAGAACAAGGTAGGGAAATTCACCAAAAAGTAATTGAAGATGGGTTTTTGTCAAATATAGTGGTGGTGACTACCCTGATGGACATGTATATAAAATGTGGAAGCATACAAAAGGCACACGATTTGTTTGCGGAAACAACTAAAGAAAGGCATGTGAAAGTCTCAGAATCTTGAATCCAAGTCAGTGAAAGCTTTGAAAACCAAATGCATCCTATTAAGTATTGTGGGGAAGCATTCTAAATAACCAAAGCCGCTAACAATAAATTCAACACAGATAGGTCCTCATTTCTGGGTATTTTAGCTCTCTAACAGCTGAATACCAGATTAAATAATAATGACAAAATAAAAATAAACCCAACGTACTCAGAAATTGTAGCTGTGATTTTGCGGAGGGAATCTCTCTCGGCGCTGTTGAAAACACAAATGACAACCCACTTGATTTCACGGAGGGAATCTCTCTCGGTGCTGTTCAAAACACAAATGACAACCCGCTTTGTTCAAAACACAAATGATAACCCGCTTGATTTCACGGAGGGAATCTCTCTCGGCACTGTTGAAAACACAAATGACAACGTTCCTCTACATTATCATGTTGTCTTTACAGTGACTGTCCCTTGTGTAATTGCCACTTGAAGGAGGATAGTCACTGTAAAGACAACATGATAATGTATACTTACAGAATGAGGACAGTCACTCTAAAGACAACATGATAATGTACACTCACTGTAAGGACAGTCATAAATGAGGACATCTCACAGTGACTGTCCCTTGTGTAATTGCCACTTGAATGTATTTCTATTCAGCCACATTAATGCTTTTCTTCTTCAAAAAATGAGCATAGTCACTCTAAAGACAACATGATAATGTACACTTACTGTGAGTGTACATTATCATGTTGTCTTTAGAGTGACTATCCTCATTTGTTTGAACTAACACATACATGAGTTAGAAGGATTTCTTTCATCCATTCTAAACCGTTTTGAATGAGTTTACTTTGATTTTTTTGTAACATAGAAGGCCTAATATTCATGGGATGACAATAACTAACTTGTATTATGAAGTAATGACATTGCATAGGCAAAGTTTTGTGGAAAATAGTGTGATCACAGGATAAACTGTGGGAAATTACCTTGAGTTGAATGCTAATGTATAGCAGTGAGTGATCTATCCAAGCAAGGGTGGATTGTTATAATGTGGAACATTGTATAATGTTTGTGAGATGGTGAATCATCCACTAATTTGGATTTGAAGGGTGTAGAATCGGGTGATTGAGAATGCCCTAGTTAAGAAGGGTTTAGAGCCAAGAATTGTGGGTTTGGGTGTTGCAAAGCCCTAGAGACTAATTCCCTTTGGAATTGTTTGTTTCAAAGTGTAATAAGACACTATCCAGGGATTAGGAAGTGTTAGGTGGAATTTATCATATACTTCCTTTGAAATTTGGGTCATTTTTATACATTAAAACCAGAGGTACAGTCATAGAACAGGGTAGGGAAATTCACCAAAAAGTAATTGAAGATGGGTTTTTGTCAAATATAGTGGTGGTGACTACCCTAATGGATATGTATATAAAATGTGGAAGCATACAAAAGGCACGCGATTTGTTTGTGGAAACAACTGAAGCAAGGCACGTGAAAGTCTTAGAATCTTGAATCCAAGTCAGTGAAAGCTTTGAAAACCAAATGCATCCTATTAAGTATTGTGGGGAAGCATTCTAAATAACCAAAGCCACTAACAATAAATTCAACATAGATATGTCCTCATTTCTGGGTATTTTAGCTCTCTAACAGCTGAATACCAGATTAAATAATAATGACAAAAGAAAAATAAACCCAACGTACTCAAAAATTGTAGCTATGATTTTGCGGAGGGAATCTCTCTCGGCACTGTTGAAAACACAAATGACAACCCGCTTGATTTCACAGAGGGAATCTCTCTTGGTGCTGTTCAAAACACAAATGACAACCTGCTTTGTTCAAAACACAAATGACAACCCGCTTTGTTCAAAACACAAATGATAACCCGCTTGATTTCGCGGAGGGAATCTCTCTCGGCGCTGTTGAAAACACAAATGACAACGTTCCTTTTTTTTTTTGCACTTATATCCCAACCAACATAAGGTCCATTTGTAATACAACATGATAATGTACACTTACAGTGAGTGTACATTATCATGTTGTCCTTAGAGTGACTATCCTCATTTGTTGAAGAAGAAAAGCATTAATGTGGCTGAATAGCAATACATTCAAGTGGAAATTACACAAGGGACAGTCACTATGAGATGTCCTCATTTGTGACTGTCCTTACAGTGAGTGTACATTATCATGGTGTCTTTAGAGTGACTATCCTCATTTGTTGAAGAAGAAAAGCATTAATGGGGTTCAATAGCAATACATTCAAGTGGCAATTACACAAGGGACAATCACTGTGAGATGTCCTCATGTGTGACTGTCCTTGTCACAAATGAGGACATCTCACAATGACTGTCCCTTGTGTAATTCAAGTGGCAATTACACAAGGGACAGTCACTGTGAGATGTCCTCATTTGTGACTGTCCTTATAACAATGAGTGTACATTATCATGTTGTCTTTAGAGTGACTGTCCTCATTTGTTGAAGAAGAAAAGCATTAATGTGGTTCAATAGCAATACATTCAAGTGGCAATTACACAAGGGACAATGTCATGAGCCGTGACATATTGAACTTAGTATAATAATAAAATGATTAGATGATATATAATAATCTATTATTAACGGTATATAACAATAATATATAATTATTATCAAAAGATAATAATAATATATAGTTAGCATAATAAGTAATATGTTAATTAAATAATATTAAAATATTAATAAATAATATAATTATGATTATAATTATAATATAAATTAATAATAAATAATTATTAATAAATTATATATATTATATTATAATAATATATTAAGTAATAATATTAAATCAATTATTGATATAATAATTTTAATATATAAATAATATTAATAAACCTCTCAATATAAAATAATATGTTATCACGATAATAATATTTATTATAATATTATTAATATTACTAACATCATTAATTATAATATTTAATAATAACAATAACATTAATAATAATAATAATAATAATAACATTTAAAGCAATATCGAATATCTGTAATCGATATACATCTACATTAAACATCTGCATTATCTATCACGATGAGGAATGAAGAAGTGATACAACAATCACTAGTCATTACACATCGATACCATGAGAGGATGATTAATGAACCAAATACTATGAAGTCAAGATCAACATGATATGAATAAGGGATAGGTCACTATGTGTTTCAGAAGATGTATTGATAAGCAAGAAGGATAACCATTCATATATTATAAATAATCATTAATTGCACAAGTTTAGACAATGACATATCCGATAAAGCAATATCAAACATGAAGACCCGCTAGCAAATATGCACCATCACTTCCTATGTTATCATGACAATAACATAAACTAGATTGAATTCTACTATCTATATCAATAGACACCACATAGGAGGATATCGACTAAAGGATTGAAAGATTATCGATTGTCTGAGATAAACCACATCTTGTAGAAACACAAAAGCATCAGTGATTATATCACAAGCTATTGATGAATGAGGCATCAGTCATGGATAATAAGTACAATGTATCCTTAAGTATTAACAGGAATGGAAGTCAATTTGAAGATCAAACTCCATTACCAACAATCAACCAATAAATGGACAATTATCAGAAAATGATATCGACTTATATCAGAGTAGAAAGATTGGATATAATCATAACAATATGGGATAAGGCAAGAGTTAATATCGATTGACTAAATACTAATGATAGTTAGACCAAACTAATACAAACGCAATGGATGTTAACTACTGGTTGCACTACCAATTAGGGAAGATTACCTTCATAAAAAGATTTGATATTGAGTCAATCTGGGAGTTATCTATGATCAGAAAATAAAGAAATAATATTATGTGAACTGTTGGATTATGGAAAGGTGTGATTAACAAAGGGACATGGAGGAAGAAACAAGACATGTCTCATTCATAGCATCTCTTCATTTGTTAAAGACAATATAAGAATGCATTCTTGTCAGTCACTCAAGGCATCATTAGAACTTTATTTACTTATCCATATTTGGATATACTCAATAGAGCATCTGCCTTTGGCAGTTTGGTTTCAAGTTTATCATTGCAGATTAGAGACAACACCATGATTGCACAGATAGAAAGGATAGTCAGAAACAGCATCAATATTTGAAGTTGCAAGCATATAATTCAGAATCTGAAATAGCAACATATCACTCATAGCGATATTACACATTTGCATAATTACATCATCATATCAGACACAACAAATACATTGCTGTAAGCAATACTTATTGATTGTATATCGATATTGTTTATATCAGACATAGCATCATTATACTATCACTATAAGTGATAGGAAACATCATATTCATAGCATATTTCATATCATTATATCCGACAGTGCTATTAAACATATTGGTATCAATATCATCTTGCACACATATTGTGATTGAATCTGAAATAGTGGTTGATATCTTAAGTAACCTCCATTACTTAGTTTAATTGTAAGTATCTGATAGAGTAAGGCTGAGAAGTGGAGTAATTGTTCCTGTTTTCCAAGTTAGCCAAAAAGGGGACATTACAGACAATCACTGTGAGATGTCCTCATGTGTGACTATCCTTGTCACAAATGAGGACATCTCACAATGACTGTCCCTTGTGTAATTCAAGTGGCAATTACACAAGGGACAGTCACTGTGAGATGTCCTCATTTGTGACTATCCTTATAGTGAGTGTACATTATCATGTTGTCTTTAGAGTGACTGTCCTCATTTGTTGAAGAAGAAAAGCATTAATGTGGTTCAATAGCAATACATTCAAGTGACAATTACACAAGGGACAATCACTGTGAGATGTCCTCATGTGTGACTATCCTTGTCACAAATGAGGACATCTCACAATGACTGTCCCTTATGTAATTCAAGTGAAAATTACACAAGGGACAGTCACTGTGAGATGTCCTCATTTGTGACTGTCCTTACAGTGAGTGTAAATTATCATGTTGTCTTTAGAGTGATTGTCCTCATTTGTTGAAGAAGAAAAGCATTAATGTGGATCAATAGAAATACATTCAAGTGGAAATTACACAAGGGACAATCGATCACTATGAGATGTCCTCATGTGTGACCTTTGTGAAGGCAAGTGCCAATTTGTACCCAAGTTACCAATATTGTGGCAAAAGTGGGAATGAAGCATTTAGGGGTCAAATTGGGCAAAGAAGTGTAGAAGTGGCCTATGTGAGGTCTAAATAGCCTAACTAAGTCATGGTTAGGTTCTTATGGTGTTTGAACAATAAGTTTTGAACCAAAATCCCAAAGGTTGTAACAAGTTGTCAATGTTGTCATTCACAACATTGACAACATTTGTGCAAGGGAGCATTTTCGAGTAAGATGGTTATGTAACTATATGAAACCATTGAATTAGGCATCAGATCAACTATAAGAGGCCTCCATCGATCTATGCAAAAGGTTGGGGGGAAAAGCATTTGGAATTAAGAAGATTTGTAGAGTAACACGGTTTTAGTGAATTCTTGAGTTTTTTTGTTTCTTTGTTTTCAGTTGATTAATGGATTAGATAGCTCGCAGTGTCTATTGGAAAAGTTAGTACAAGTTGTTTTTTTATTCTGTGTTGTGTTTTTTTTGATTTTTGAAGCATTCCAACTAGTTTGTTAATTCTTTTGTTAAGTACCCTATCATTGGTTTGAACCAGGCAGGTTGAACAAATGGAGTCTTAGCTCATCATTCCATTGTCAATTTTGTACGGGCTCTTGGAATGGGTGAGGAGACTCCATGTACTATATGTTTGGAAGGAGGGGCCCTGGGAAGCTCATTTTCTATGTTTGCAATGATGTCCTAGGTGAGTCAGTTGAGCACAGTTAGGGATGACAAATCATTACAAGAAGATTACAACAAGTTGAATGCATTGGTTGCTTCAACTAAAATCTCATGGAGAGGTAGACACACATCTAAAGAAGTCCCAAGTCAAATTAGAAGATTGGGTGAGTTTCTTTGGCTGCTAAGAAAACAAACTCTTAGTCAGACTGTCCAAGTTGTGTCAAAATACTTGTTTTCAGGCATGGCTGTAGCAGTTGGTGTACAAAAAATCTAGGAGGAGAAGACCTTAGATATCTTGGAGTTCTCAATAAAGGGCATCTGAATCCTAAGCCCTTTAGGTGGCTTAATATAAACAAAAAGGCTTGACAAAGGCCTAATTGCTAGCAGCCTATTTTTGGGTGCAATTGGCATGGTTTGATGAACCGGATTGAAGTACTGATGAAAAGTATAGGTGAAGGAGTAATATTGAAACCAATAGAGGTCCTAGTGGCCAGCCTCTCCATGGAGTAAAGTTCTAGTTGAATGTGTTTCAATTTGTGAAGACAAGACTAGGAGTGTCCTAGTAGCTAGATTGGTATTGAGCAGAGTTCGTTGTATTTCTTGTTGGTGTGCACTAGTTGAAGGAGTGGGATCTTGGGTAGAGATACCTAAAGAGTGTAGGGATAGTTAAGTACCCTATCAAGTCAAAACATTGGCCTAATGAGACCCTAGTGAAGGATAGGGAGTGAGCAAGACAAAGTGTTACATCAATTAACAAGATCATTTTTTGGTAATTGTGTACATTATCATGTTGTCTTTACAGTGATTGTCCTCATTTGTTGAAGAAGAAAAGCATTAATGTGGTTCAATAGCAATACATTCAAGTGGAAATTACACAAGGGAATATCACTATGAGATGTCCTAAGTGTGACTGTCCTTGTCACAAATGAGGACATCTCACAGTGACTATCCCTTGTGTAATTGCCACTTGAATGAGGACAGTCACTGTAAAGACAACATGATAATGTACACAAGTACCGTGAAGGTAGTCGCAAGTTAGGGCTGTTTCATTGCATACCCGAAACAATGAAGACATTACAGTCCACAAAATGTTTATGCTTGAAAGATGCACGAATAAAATTAAACTTCTAAATAACCAAAGCCGCTAACAATAAATTCAACACAGATATGTCCTCATTTCTGGGTATTTTAGCTCTCTAACAGCTGAATACCAGATTACATAATAATGACAAAAGAAAAATAAACCCAACGTACTCAGAAATTGTAGCTGTGATTTCGCGGAGGGAATCTCTCTCGGCGCTGTTGAAAACACAAATGACAACGTTCTTGTTTTTTTTGCCCTTATATCCCGATGTGATTTCGCGGAGGGTTACAGTGCTGTTGAAAACACAAATGACAACGTTCCTTTTTTTTTTTGCCCTTATATCCCAACAACATCGCAATTGCAAGTTAGGGCTGTTTCACTGCATACCCGAAACAATGAAGACGTTACGGTCCACAAAATGTTTGTGCTTGAAAGATGAACAAATAAAATTAAACTTCTAAATAACCAAAGCTGCTAACAATAAATTCAACATAGATATGTCCTCATTTCTGGGTATTTTAGCTCTCTAACAGCTGAATACAAGATTACATAATAATGACAAAAGAAAAATAAACCCAACGTACTCAGAAATTGTAGCTGTGATTTCGCAGAGGGTTATGGCGCTGTTGAAAACATAAATGACAACGTTCTTGTTTTTTTTGCCCTTATATCCCGATGTGATTTCGCGGAGGGTTACGACGCTGTTGAAAACACAAATGACAATGTTCTTATTTTTTTTGCCCTTATATCCTGATGTGATTTCGCAGAGGGTTACGGCGCTGTTGAAAACACAAATGACAACGTTCCTTTTTTTTTTTTGTCCTTATATCCTGACAACGTCGCAATGGCGACGTTGCCAAATGTATTGTCATCGCAATTGCGACAGTGTCGGGCTATATTTGAAAAAAAAAAGCCAAAACCACATGACATTTGCCTGTCATCGCAAATTGCCGTCGCAATTTCACCCCAAATGTATTAGTGTGAGCAACCAACACCATACATATCTGGTTTAGGGGGTATATGAACTAGAAACCTAATACCATGCTCATTAACTCCAAGCCCTAAACCTTTATAACCTTGTTTAGTCACCATATTATATCCAGTAGTGTACATATTATGCAAAGCTTCTATAGGAGGTGATTGTTTATCATGTTCATGACTAAAGGTTGAATAAGGTAGGATAATAGGTTTCGAAGAAGTTTCTTTACCCTTTCCTTTAATATCATCATGAATCAGAGGAGAAGGTAAATCAAAGAAATCTTGCACATCCGCATCCTGAACTATAGCTTGAATCCCATCATAAGTACAGGAAGAGTGAGGATGAATAGATGGAGAATTAGGTATCAGATTAGGATTAGGAAGATTAAGATTGATAGGATTAGGATTAGGATTGATAGGAGATGGTGTATCATCTACCCAATTATTCACATAATCCAAAAGATTAATAAGGCTACCACATAAATCTTTAATAAAAGTTTTGAATGTAGGCAGACTAGTGTCGGTCAACTTCACAAAAGCATAAGCAAGAGCAAAGTGAAGGGTCATCAACATAATGAAATGAATGATACTCTCATAAAAATCATAGGTATTATAAAGAGATACTAAAAGAAGGGTAATAAAGAACATGACCACACACCAAAGCATCTTAACAATCTCCATAGAAAGTGAAATATTTTTGTACTTTAATGAATATATAGATTTTTTTGTATTTTTTAATTTAAAATGCAAGAGCATAAACTAGATCTAATCTAAATGCAAGAAAGGATCTAAAATCTAACACAATAGGGCATCTAATTCCACAAAATAAAGGAGAGTAAGTATGTCAGGTTCACCAAAATGAATAGGCGGTAAAATGGAATCACCTCTATTCAATGTAATGTATGGGGGAAATATGAGATCCACTCCTAAATCCAAATTCCCAAAGGAGAGATCCAATTTGATCAACCAACAAGATTAATACACAATCAAATCAATCTATGGAGAACATGAAAGAGAGAGAAAAGATTATATTTCCCTATAGTAGAATTGTGCTTGAAATATGAAATAATTGAAATAAAAGTACTAACCTCAAAATAGGGCAAATCTAGAAAATGCCAATTTTTGATGTTTGTATATACTTTCAGGTAATTCTGCAACCTATTTTAGACTGGAAATGCAGAGACAAAGAAAACCTAGAAATATTTTGTTTTTCTGATAGCAGGTAGTCTTTGACCCTCATAAAAGGCCAAAGGCTACATTCTTTATTTGAAGGTCGATTTTGACCTTGTTCACAGATCTTGAAAGTTCACCAAAAAGGGTTTCCAAATCTGATCTCAGATCCAAAGTTTTGCACCTGCACCTACAAGAAAATGAGGGTTTTGTTTGTTTGAGGGGTTTTCCTTGGTCAAACCCTAGTTTGGAATCAACCTTAATATTGAAATTGAAATGAGAATGCTAGCAAGTAGTAGAAATAGATCTAATAATGAAGCTACGAAATTTGATAGATATGCAATTGTATTTTGAATGTAAACAAATATATTGATATGAAAGCTTGAACACAACAATGTAAATGAAAACCATGAAAGTAAATACAAAACCTCCATGCTTGTATGCTTGGAATCCACCTTGATAGAAGAATGAATGGATCTAGAAGATGAACAAAGGATCTTGAAGGAAGATCATACCATCATGATGGCTGGATCTAGGGTTTGAATGATGAATCTTGCATGCTTGAACCAAATCCCTTCAAAGGCTTGAATGCTTGAATCTTTGATCTTCAATGGAGAACTTGGATGGAGAAGAGGAATTGAATACTTCCTTGAAAGTTTTTGATGAAATACTTGAGAACTTGATGGCTTGTGAATGATGGATGATCAAAATGAGAGAGGAATGCCTCCTTTTATAGTGAACTAGGGCACAAACCTCTAGAGAAGGATGAAATTGGAGAATTAAATCCCAATTAACCTTAAACCATAGAAATGGACCCAATTTAAATGAAATTTGAGGATTTACCATTTTGAAACCCGAAATGGCCGACCGAGAGGCGGGAAAACAAATATCTCTGAAACCCGACACCTAGAAATCATGGGAATTTGAAATTTGAACTGGGGTTCAAGGATGAGGTCTACTCTTCATTAGGTCAAGGTTGAGGTCAACTTTGAATCCCAAAGTTGAATTTGACCTTGAGGTCAAAAACCTCAAGACCCTAGCCCCGAATGCTAGGAAATGCAAAAATATACTAAAATCAGGGACAAATAGAAGTAGAATGAGGAGAACAAGTCAAAGCTAAGAAAAGGGTTGATTTAAGGTGCTTGACATGACCCAAACCACTCACTCAGAGGGTTAAACACTCTTAACATGGAAGTGCTTCCATTTTAAGACAATACAGGCGCATCTCCAATGAAACATCTCAAAAGATTACCCAAGCTTCTATTCAAAAATTTTGTTTGTCCATCAGTCTATGGGTGAAATGTAGAACTATATTTCAACTCAATGCCAAAATTTCTCCAAAGGGTCTTCCAAAAGTATCCAACAAATTTACTATCTCAGTCAGAGATGATACTCCTCGGTAATCTATGCAATCTGACATTTTCCTTAAAGAAATGATCTTCTATATGTACTACATCTGATGTCTTTCTATAGGGTATAAAATGTACCATTTTAGAAAATCTATCCATAACAACAAATATAGAATCATTACCTCTCACTATCTTTGGTAAGCCAAGAACAAAATCCATACTGATATCAATCCAAGGTTTCTCGGGAACAGAAATTAGTGTATACAATCCAGTATTTTGACTTACTCCTTTTACAAATTGAAAAATTCAATAAATTTTCACAAATTTCTGAACATTCTTATACAACTATGGCCAAAAGTATTTCTCCTTAAGCAAATTCAATGTCTTGTCAACACCAAAGTGTCTAGCCAAACCACTACTATGTTTCTCCTTTATCAAATTAGTTCTCATTGATCCTCTTGATATACACAATTGAATACCTTTAAACAACATAGCTCCTTGAATGAAATATTCTTCCCATTTAGTACTTGGTTGATCTTGAATAGGTTCTTTTCACTTTCCCCATGGCTTAGAAAAATCAAGATCAAATTCATATGAATCTCTCATGTCATCAAAACCAAAAACTTCAATTTTCATCTCGGTCATAAAAGATCTTCTTCTACTCAATGCATCAACAACTCAGTTAGTGACTCCACTCTTATGTTTTATCACAAATGTATTACTCTACAAATATTCAACCCATTTCATATGTCTCTGATTCAACTTATTTTGACTACCCAAATACTGTAAAGCTTTATGATCGGTATACAACACAAATTCACGTGGTACCAAATAATGTCTCCATTTCTTCAGGGCTTGAACAATAGCATAGAATTCTTGATCATACACATAATATTTCCTTTTTGCATCATTCAAATTTTCACTAAAGAAAGCAACATGTTTACCTTCTTGAATCAACACAACTCCTATTGCACTACTACTTGCATCACATTCTACTTGAAATACCTTATTGAAATCAGGCAATGCTAACATAGGCAATTCAACAACCTTCTGCTTCAGAGTCTCAAAACTTTTATCAACTCCATGTGTCCACTTGAATTATCTTTTATCTCCTCTCATATCTCAGTCATAGCATTACAAATTGAACTAAAATTCCTAATGAGCTTTTGGTAAAAATTTTCCAAACCTTGAAATGATTTTACCTCACTAGCATTCTTAGGTGTAGGCCAATTCAAAATAGCTTCAACCTTTCAAGATCCATTTTCAAACCATCAACTGAAATAAAAAATCCTAAATACACAATCTCCTCTTTCATGAAAGAACACTTTTTCAGATTTATCAGCAACTTTTCTTCTTTCAACCTCTGAAATACTTGTTTAACATGCAACAAATGTTCTTCTCTGGTCTTACTGAATATTAGAATATCATCTAGGTATACAATCACAAATTTACCTAAGAATTTATTCAAAACTTTATTCATCAATCTCATAAAAGTACTCGGTGCATTAGTTAAACCAAAAGGCATAACCAACCACTCATACAAACCTTCTTTTGTCTTAAAAGAAGTCTTCCACTTATCACCTTCTTTGATTCTGATCTAATGATACCCGCTTTTCAAAACAATTTTGGTAAAATACTTTGCTCCAATCAAACTATCCATTATGTGATCTATTCTCAATATAGGAAACCTATATTTCACTATTATCTTGTTGATTTATTTGGAATTCGTACACAATTTCCATTCTCCATTCTTCTTAGGTGCCAATACAATAGGTACTAAACAAGGACTCAAAATTTCTTAGATCAAACCTTTCTGCAATAATTCTTGAATTTATCAGTTCAATTCCTGATTCTCAGTAGGTGTCAACCGATGTGGTGCCTTATTCGGTAAACTAGCTTCAGGGATTAGATCCATGAAATGATCAATACTTCTCTTTAGTGGAAAACCATTAGGTACATTATCAAAAATGATATCACTATACTCGGTGAGTAACTTATCAATCTCTTCAAGGATGGTATCCTCTATTTTCTTACTCGATTTGTTAGGAATCACAACAAAACATACATCATTCTTCTTCAAATCCTCAAAAAAACTTTCTTCCTTCCATCAAGAAAACTTTCATAGATGTAAAAAAACTACTAACAGGTTCTTCAATCAAAGGTAATAAGATTTTTCTTCTCCCATCAGCCCAAGTAGTATATTTATGCAATCTCCCATCATAAATAGCATTTCTATCATATTGCCAAGGTCTACCCAACAAAATATGACAACAATCCATATGCATGATATCACATAACACCTTAGCATAGTACTTTCCAATTTTCAAATTCACATAACATTGTTCACTTACCAAGAGTGTATGCTCATCTTTGGTCCATGAAATTTGATAGGTCTTCGGGTATTCCAACCTTTTCAACTACAACTTTGTAACCATTTCCTTAGATGCCAAGTTCTCCAAGCTTCCACTATCAATGATTACCTTCCACACTTCATTTGAAACTCTACATCTGGTCTTGAGCAAACTTTTCCTTATCAGATCTTCCTTATTACTTTCACTCCAAAGTTCCCTCCTTACCATCAAGTTCTTTTCCTTCTTAGGTTCATTCAGTGACTCTTCTTGCACCAAAGCCTTTCTTTTGCTAGCGACCTTTTTACTTGCATGTGTACACTCAAATGATCTATGTCCTTCTTCTCCACAATTGTAACAAGTTCCTCAGAAACCACCTTTGTTATAACCACCTCGGTATTTATTGCTTCTTCCTCTATATGAACTTTCACCTTTCAACTCGGTCTTGCCTTTCTCCATATTTGTCTTTTCCGGATTAGATCTACTATTTTCACCATAAGATCTACCTCTTCCTCTAGGGAATCTACCACCTCTACCTCTTTGTCTTTACTCATGTCCTTTGTTCAATTTCTCCTCAACTTTCAATTCAAATTAAAGAGCTTCTTCAATGTTCTCCAATTTAACCAAACCGATT